>CABHPR010142104.1:0-14536 GCA_902168415.1 Peromyscus melanophrys
TGAAGCAGGATAACTACTATGAGTTCTAGGCTAGCCTAGGCAACAGAACGAGACTGTTGCCCCCAAAACCACATACCCACTTTCCCACCCACCTAGAAATACATTTCAACATCTGAATCTAGTTCATGCTCTAATACAGCTAATCCACACTGGCTAATATCCTCTCTGTACAATGCACGACAACCGCAATATACAAATTTATTGGCAACAGAAACCCAAGTAAGCTGGGTAGTGGTGACACACACCTTTAATCCCAGCACTTGGGAGGCAGAGCCAGGCGGATCTCTGTGAGTTCAAGGCCAGCCTGGTCTACAGAGCAAGATCGAGGACAGACACCAAAACTACACAGAGAAACCCTGTCTCGAAAAACCAAAAAAAAGAAAGAAAGAAAGAAAGAAAGAAAGAAAGAAAGAAAGAAAGAAAGAAAGAAAGAAAGAAACCCAAGCAAGTGGTGTCACATCCATCTGTTTCCCTAACCACTTCTGTCTCCTCCTTGAGGCGGCGCTGACCCCAGCACCTGAAGATCTGAGGCCCAGGCTCATTAGTGCTCTGGGATGCTCCACAGAGCCCATCCTTAAGCACCATCTTTCTGGGACTACAGCCTAATACTTGAGCAGCTCTTCCTCTCACTCCACTGCTGCCTTGTTTTCCTATAATGGCCCTTTCTGCTCCCCGGAGTCCCTCGCTGTTTTTTATACACTGCAGGTGGTATTTTCACACTGACGATTCTGTTTCATTTCTCGTCACTAGTTCATCTTGGACATCTGGAAGACACTAGAATGTAACCTAACAGTTTATAACACTCCTTCATCCTGTATATTGGATCCTGAAAGTTTTAACTTACTTGGTTATTTCAAAGCAATATATTGTGGGTTTTTATTCCCCCAGTAATAATTTTCTTTACTTTTTTTTTTTCTTTTTTCTCAGTA
This sequence comes from Peromyscus melanophrys, assembly GCA_902168415.1. Taxonomy (NCBI): domain Eukaryota; kingdom Metazoa; phylum Chordata; class Mammalia; order Rodentia; family Cricetidae; genus Peromyscus; species Peromyscus melanophrys. Next base: position 930 of record CABHPR010142104.1, read on the forward strand.
ACTGATTCTGTGGTGACTTGCAGCACTTACACAGTGAAGGACTGGTTGGGTAGAGAAGAAAGCATGACCTTGGTTGACCAAAGACTATAATTAAGATTATATATATATATATATATATATATATATATATATATATATATATATATATATGAATGAAACGGTTTCTCTGTAGTCTTGGCTGTCTTGGAACTCATTCTGTAGACCAGGCTGGCCTTGAACTCAGAACCCACCTGCCTCTGCCTTCCCAAGGGCTGGGATTAAAGGACTGTGCCCAAATCACAGCCTGGCTGTAATTTTTATTTTTAAGGTTTATTTATTGTTGTGGCTGGAGAGATGGCCCAGTGGTTTAGAGTACTTGTTGCTTTTGTAGAGGACCTGGGTTCGATGCCCAGCACCCACATGGTGGTTCACAAGTATCTGAACTCCAGTTCCAGGGAATCCACTGCCCTTCACCAACCTCTACAGGGGCCAAGCACAGGAGTGGTGCAGAGATATACACACAGGCAAAACACTCACAGATAAAATAAAATGAATCTAAAAAATATTTATTTTTTAATGTATACATGTATTACGTGCATGTGCATGCCTACATATGCATACATGTTCACAGGTCCCTATGGAGACAGGAGCAAGATCCCCTGGAACAGGAGTTATAGGTGGTTGTAAGCTGCCTGATGTAGGTGCTGGGAACTGAGCCTGGGTCTTTGCAAGAGCAGCAAGTCTTCTAACTGCTGAGCTATCTCTCCAGGCACAAGACTGCTTACTTAGTCTTAAATCCTTAGAGTACTATATTTCATTCTGTCACCAGGGAAGGACAACTGAACTGCTTAATTACTCTTCTTCCCTTGTTTTCTACAAGCTGTCTCTATTTATAGCCCTCAATAAATCATGAAAAGGGGATATTTTCAAAGCAAAGCAATAAAGTTTCTTCTTTTCTTCTTCATTTAAATATGCGAAGTTCCTTTGCTCTGAAGCTCTTTGCTCTGGATCTTTGTGGCATCTTCCTAGGCCCCTGTCCTATCTAGCATCATCTACAGAGGGGTTGCCTAGGAACACTCCTTTCAGCTATACTAAAGGAAAGACGGCTGCCAGGGGCCTAGTCTCTAGGGATCTCCAGTAAGTGTTTTTGTGTCTAGAGAGCAGCCTCCCCTTCCCTGTTCCTGGGAAAGAAATCAAAACCTCTCTGATATCACACTCAACAGTGGCCACTGAAGGAGCTTGGCAACCACATTGCTCTCACCTGCCGATCTGCATGGTGGGTTCTGTGGCGTACACTGTGCCTGTGAATCCTGTGTGCTCGGTGATGTAGGGCAGCGCCATCATGCAGTGATAGTTGGAGATGAGAATCACATCGACTGTAGACAGGTCTATTAGCTCGGTCTGAAGAGAAAGGGAGGGGTGATATGTGTCTGTGCCAGGGCATAGATCAGCAGGACGCGACTGACAGATGATGCTGTCAGAATGTGGAGTAGTAGTTTCGGTTCTTCAGAATAATGAGGCCTTTCCCGCAACACCGCCCTTCCCTCACCATGGATGTGTCCTAATACAGACAGCAAATAGCAGGGTAGGAGGGCTAGCTGTGGCAACGTGGCTGGCTCACCACTATCACTCTGGTAAGTTTACCAAATAGAGGAACAACAAAATTGTTTCCATTATTGTTGTTTTTTAAGTTTTTGACTTTTCAATGTTTGGCTACCGTATTCATAGGGGAGGAAACAAAAGAGAATGGCGGTCACTTCTTAGAACTCCAAGGGGCCTTTTTATGTATCCCTCTTGTGACAGTGCCCAGCATGGTAGCACCTTGTACGCTTTTCCTACAACTCCTGTGCCTTCCCGCCTAACAAGCCTCTGCATACTAGTGGAGGGTGGGGTGGCCTCAAGCACGGACTGTGGGAAAAGTCAGCCACTGCAGCTGGCAACTCTTTGTCACAGAGGAGTTAACCCCCAACCACGTGACACCCCAGGATGAGCGTAGCTGGGTCATCAGCGTGTGTGAGGTAGGAGAAGGGGATGTGGAGTTGTGTCCTGCTCAGAGAAGAAGTAACAAAGATACTGACGACAGAAGCAATAGAAGCAGTGTGCCATCTGGAACGTGGGCATTTTCTGGGTGAGTGACTTAACACAGAAATAATTTAACAAAACTGCCAGCATCACCAGCACGTGGGTAAAGGACGTAAGTACCTCATTACTAGGAGAATGGCATCTCTGGTGCTGTGTAGCAGTTTTCTCTAAGATAAAATACTCCATCTCAGATGAGATGCAGTGTTGTCAAGGGAGGTGAAACATTCCATCCTGCAGGGGAGCTCATTAAATCCAGGAAGTAAGCAACCCAAAGGCTTCAGGAAGTCCCTGAAACTGACCTGATTCAGCAGGCCTCTTCTTCCTCAAGCATATTTAAGCAGGGAGGACTGCTGAGGACACACTCACACTAGCAGGCCTGCCTGAAAGAGGATTAGACCACCTGAGCTTTCCAGAGGAGACACTCCTGGACTTGTCCAGCTGCCTGCAAGCTGGGCAGTAGACTCCAGGGTTCTATCTTTTGTGTACCATCACGCATGCTGGGTGGGATTTTAGTAAAGTAACTGACTGTCTTTGAGCCACTTCTGCCCTGTAAGTAACCCTCACCCATAGTCCTTCCAGCAATACCAGTAAAATTCACTGGTTCAGCAAGGTGTACTTTGGTGGCGTTCTCTCTTGGGTTACTATTGGTTCCCTGTCTGGGTGAGATGGTTGTTCACATCTCCCGGGAACAGTGTCACACAGCATATGGAATCAACAAACCTACAGCAATATCCCACATCTATCAGCCTTAACACCACACTCTGCCCTGTACTTGCAAGACAATATCCTCATGGTGGAGGTGGTTCTACTCTCTGCTACCTCTAGAACCACTTTTAAAAAAGGAAATTAAAACAGAGCAGCAGAGGGACAAACGCAGAAGAAAACCATAGGAGTGATAGTTAAAGCAACAGTGAAACTCAAAAGCAGACCCTTTCCTAACATGTAAGGACACGCAAGGGAAACCTGACTGTTCTCTTTCAAATGTAACAGTCAGCCCACAGAGTCCAGAATCACGGAAAAATCTGCTGAGGACAGTCAGAAGGAAAAAAATTATTCTTAATTTATGTATCTAAGACACATCATTACATAAACATTTCCCCCCAAATAATTTAATATTGGAATCATATTTATACACCGACATTTACATATTTAGTTACATACTTCAGCGGGATGAAAGATATTTTACCTTTAAAAGTGTTGTGTGCAACATTTGGTTCTGCACGCTGCAAACAGGGCCACATAGTCACAGTGCACAGGCTGCTTACTCGACTGTACTGGACCATCCATCACACAGTGGAGATCAGAGGGAAACAGATAAAGTAGTTTTACGGGTCTCTGATTGGTCTGTCAGGCTCACTGGACTAGAGTCGGTGCCTCTCCTGTTTCTACCACACCCATGTCTTCTCCAAGTCTTAACAGCAACATGGCTCTATCTTAAAACAATGACTATTACCATTTAAGTCATATAATCTTGCTTGAAAAATGATCTATGGCTTTAGAACCCTCCATGTATGAGGCACAACCAAAGGTGCACTGTGAAATGAAAGTGTCTTACTGAGAACTTCCGTACTCTGGAGCAAGTCACAAAGTCCTCAGAGCACTAATCCACATGCTCCACGTTCTTGGCCATAAAGTCAAGGTTGCAACAGTCGGTGCCATCTGTGGTATGCTGAAATAAATGCAGCACCTGGGATACGGAACCTCCGACCAGATGGGGAACTGCCCCAGCAATTGTTAAGTGACAAATGCAGTAACTAGTGAGGGAGGCTCAGGGTCACGACACTTTAACTATGCCTTGACTCCACAGTGCTGATTACAGGATGCTTTGCTTCTGGTAAGAATTGCTTTCGTCTTACCTCTGGTAGGCAGAATTCAGGCACAGAATCCACAAATACATGACCCGAGCATTCTTTTAGCTCCTAAAAGAGATGGGGAGGAAAAATACTAAGAGATACTTAATAGATACAGTACCAAGGAAATTCAACCTCCACACCTAACTTGGAGGGTGGGATGTTATTTTTAGACAAACTGTTTCTTATTTAGGCTCAGGTTGGCTAGGTGCCCCACGAGGGTGGAAATGCTGCCTAGTGGCAGACTCGGGTTTGCAATCGCATTCCCTGCCGCCTCTTTAAGAAGTTAGGAAGAACACATGCTGCTGCTAGAATTTGCAATCCAGTGTTTTCCAAGAACTAGTTACTAAGTCAAAGCTCCCTGGGCCCTGTCTAATATCTAAAGGACCAGAAACCGGAGAGCGGGCCAGGGACCCTGTATTTATGACAAGGACTTCTGGTGATTCTGCTGTGTCAGGTCAGGAGTCCAGTCCCAGACAGATTACTTAGGAGCCTTTTCTTCCACGGACCAAGAGCTGAAGGGAAGGGGCCTAGTAAGGAGGGAAGCTCAAGAGTGGGGGGCAGGGATCAAAGTGCTGCCACCACCACCACAGTGCATGTACCGCCTGCTTCACAGAACACAGGCTTACTTAGGACTCTAAGTAATTAGAATAAACCTTTTAATCAAAAGAAGGAAGGCTTATGTCTTAAAAACGGGATCATATAACCTCCCACCTCAGATGCTACTGCCCGTATTTATATGCACACCTGAGTTTGGATTCTCCCAAAGGCTGGCTGTGAGAAAAGAGTCTCAGAGCGGTAGCTCAGGCAGGGCACTGGTTTTCTGGTGGTTTTTCCTTGCAATGGGGGTGGTAAACAGAAGGGACGGTGTCTGGAGATGGACATGCTATGGAGCCACATTCCACCAGAGCAGCTGCATTTACTCCATGTGGCAACTCAGAAGCATGTCAGACGGTCCTGAGTCCACTGAGAAGCAAGAGGTCTGGAGGCCCAACCTGACAGTTCCCATGTAGGAGTAGCATCAAAACAACTCCCAGAGCCACACAGGTAAGAGTGGCTGAAGTTATACCAGAGCACACTGAACTGGAAAGGCTGGCGACCTGGGCGGGCCACCGACAGGCTGGCTGCAATGCCCCCAGAAAGCCACAGGCACTTTTAAACAAGTGGTGGAGTTTCTGGATCATCAAGCACATGTCTATGATTTTTTTTTTTTTTTAAAGACAGTGTAGCCTTGGCTGTCCTGGAACTCCATAGACCAGGCTGGCCTCAAACTCACACAGATCCACCTGGCTCTGCCTCCCGAGTGCCGGGAGCAAAGGTGTGCGCCACCGCCAGCCAACACATGTCTATTTTACAGTCAAATCAGTTAGGATTTGACAGTGACCTTTGCTGTCAAAGGGAAATACATAACTTTAGTTCTACCATGTTTCCACAAACCACTCAACAAATATTTCTATATATTCACACATACGTATCTAAATTTACCACAATCTGAATTACTGAGTCTTTATTTGAAAACGGGGCGTCAACTACATTACTATCCTTAGGAATCTTAAAGTCTTTATTGGAGTCTTAAACACTTCTTCCCCTTGAATGTGCTCTTGTGAGCACTGTTTAACTATTGATAGGATGAGCCAAAAAAAGGAGATGAACAATTCTTAATTACAATGGACCTGCTAGCTAAAAACAAATGGCCAATTAATTATGTTTAATGGGGGAATTCCCAGCTCCTTCAAGATGAGGCTAAAATGGAGGTGTTGGAGAGGTGGGAAAGAAGAGGAGGTTTTATTCTTGTTTGTTTGTTTGCTTTGTTTTGATTTTTTAAAATTTTCTTTTGTGTGTAGGGTGCTGTAGGGGTTGGGGGGGACCAGGAAGTGAGCAGAATTGGGGTACATGACATGAAACTCTCAAAGAATCAATAAAGAAATTATATTAAAAACAAAACAAAACACCAGATGAGCCACACCACGGGCCCTTTGAAACCTTTGCATGATCTTAAGAGGACATGGTGATCTTCCTATCACCAGAGCACATCCTGTGATAAAGACTTTGGATTCTCAGCCACCAGGAGGCCTGCAGGAGACTCATTACCATTCCAAACACTTGCAAAGTCGCTGTCTTTCACTCACCACTCCCTTTTAATGAAACACTCCCACATACACATGCAAGTCATTTTACTCACAATGCAATGGTAATGCAATGCTTTGAGCCTTTCTCGGAGATAATGATTCATAGTCAGCAGGAGACCCAGGCTGAAATCAGGTACACAGGTTCCTGAATGTCACATAATTTTATAGTCAGCTATGAGGGAAGTCTAGTTTCAAATTATGCATCTGGGTTGCACACGAGTTTGGGGTGCAGCTACAGGAATTAATTCTGAAAAAGCCCACGCATCAGCAGTGTCCATTAAAAGGAGTAACTGTCTTACGCAGATGAATCATGGGAAGATCTTTAAACTCATTCAGCTTTTTAATTTTGAAGCTCAGACAAGGATGAATGATTTAGAGGACCACGGAGTGGTGTAGAGACGCTCTGCACGTTTTAATCTTCTACCACTGGCAAAGTGTGCCTATGTCACAGTTTTAGTTTCTTTAAGCATTGGGATCTCATTTAATAAGCTGACCAAACTCTAATAAGTATCACCTTTGGGACCCTAATTACAACTGTAGACAGCTTTCTTTCTTTCTTTGGTGATAAATTTGCAAAGTATTTAAGATTGTCACAGGCACAAATGTGACCGAGGCCAAACACAGAGAGTCTGTAAGGGCACTTATAGATAGTAATTATCAAGTATTAGAGAACTTAACATGAATCTTAGGGTTTGGAAGCAAATACACATGAAAAGACACAATGAGCCTGAGTCATCAGCATGGCTCTGGCAGGACAGGACAGCTTTCCACTGTGGATAGGCAGGATTCAGTTTGTATTTTAGATATTACCTTGTCCAAAAAAGCATTTCCATCTTTTAGAGACCAGCCAGGAAGATTAGATAGCCTGGGACTGCAAAACAAAAAGTGAATTATTCTAAATACATTATAATCGTCAGTGAATTCAGGATGACTTTACATTCCCCATACAATTAAACACAGTGAGCAGTTACTGGCGGTGATTCTTACCCAATTAACGGAGAAGATGAAAACTAACCATGTTGTACTAAGCCTAAGAACTGTTTTAGAGCTGGCTATGGTGGTCCTCACTTATAACCCCAACAACTGAGGATGAAGCATGAGATCTCAAGTTTGAGGACGGCCTAGACTACACAGTAAAACCCTGTCTGAACAGAATAAAACAGCTGGGTATCAGGGTATGTGCCTGCGATCAGAGCTCTCAGGAAGCTGTGGCAGCAAAGCGACTCAGAGGTCAGCCTAGGCTGTACAGTGAGATGCTATCTCAAAAATACCCAGGGCTGGGAATATAGCTGGGTGATAGATTGCTTGTTTATCATGTGTATGGCCCCAGGTTTAATCCCTAACACCACCGAAACCAAAACAAACGAAGGGTGGTCATGTGGCAAAAGAACAGGTTAGCATAAATTGGGGAAATTAAAACAATTTATGAAGAGCAGAAAGGGAAGAGTGCAGATGAAATACTGAGAGCATTTTAGAGCTTCCAATCACTAACTACCTTGGCTTTATCTTGTGTTCAACAGCCATTATGAGTGGAGGCAGAATGAGTGGGTGGCTTCAGACTCTGAGAAAGCAAACTTAGGTTAGGTGCTGGGCTGTGAATTCAGTGCTGACAAGTGGATTACACCAGGTCACCTAGAACTCTACTTGTGATCTCCTTTTCCCCAAGAAATTTTTATGTGATCCTAAGTATATACAGGTATATAAAATAAGTATACAGGGGCTGGAGAGATAGCTCCGAAGTTAAGTGAGTACTGCTCTTGCAGGACCCAGGTTTGGTTCCCAGCACCCACACTGGATGTCTCAAAACCACCTGTAAACTACATTTCCAGGTTACCCAATGTCCTCTTCTGGCCCGAGGGTACTTGCACATACAACGGATAAAAAACTCATACACATGCACTAAAAGTATATAAATAAATCTTAAAATAAGCATAGAGACCAAACATTTACTAATAGTCATAAAGAAACAATCCTTTGGCATACATATTACCTTACCATCTACTAAAGATCAGAGTAAATCTGCATACTAATGAAATAGATGTGCTTATTTGGTTTTACATACATCAATAAATCTTGGCTGAATATTGGATTCCCATAGGAATCAGATATCTTCAATATTTTTTCAGAGTTGATAAACATTTTGATTTTGTAATCATCAATGTTAAGAATGCCATCACACATGAATTATGATTTTAAAAAAATGACAGAAGTAGGGTCATTTCAGAAATTGTTGGGTATTCTATCCTCACCTCAAGCCAGAATTCATCTAACAATTTATGAAACTCCAGTCAGCAATTCAAACAGCAATGTAAAATATTAAATTGTGTTATTGTGTATGTGTCAGGGGCTGTGTATGTATCATGGCATTTGTGTGGTCAAAGAATAACTTTCAGAAGTGGGTTCTCTCTTTCCCTCAGGTAGGGCCTTGGGGTCAAATACAAGGCATCAGCTTTGGTAGCAAGTACTTTTATCCTCTGAGCCATCCTACTGGCTCAGAAATAGCAATTTTAAAAATCAAACATTTTAACACAATACAACCCAAAGTTACATCCAGATTTACTAACTTTACTACTGTACTAATCTGATACTTGTACACAGGAATGGTAGGAAAACACGGTCTTTGTTTTTGTAATTAAACCATTATGTTTTTATAGGAATGGAAAATCATGTATGTACAGTAAAAGCATTGCAGTTCATGACATGCAGTAGTCTGGAGTGGAGATGATGCAGGCACTGTGTACCGGCACTGCAGAACATGACACTGTGCATTCAGAACGCTGACTGCAGTGTAGGCACATGATGCAACACAGGTGAGCGCAGAGGGAAACTCTTGGATTCATTTGACTTTGAATTAATTGTTAGTCACTGTTCATTCAGAAACCTTTTACTGTGCTAAACCTATTGCAGCCTTCACAATCAATTATGTAGGGTTCCAACCTACAATTTAAGAAGCTGGGCCCTTGGCACCCATGGCTTAAGTTGCCGATTATGGAAAATGAAGCTACTTTCTCTAAGAGTTATAAAGTGACTATCCAGGCGAATGGTTTCTAGAAGGTGAGACTAACTTCATGTACATTAAGAAGGCTGAATCAAAACAAAACAAAAACAAACAAAACAACAAAAAACACTTATGAGCCAACAAGAGGGCTTTGCAGTAAAAGTACTTGACAAGCAAATCTGAACCTGAGTTCAACCCCCAGATTCCATGGTAGATCCAAGTTCTGAAAGGTGTTTCCTGACCTTCACACATGTGTTGTGTGTCTGTACACATACACACACACACACCCTACACACATAATAACAAATTAAAAATCAAATAACTATTTAATTCTAGTAATCTGACTTAGTTTTATATACTAGAGACCTGAAATGCCAGCAATTCAGGAGAAAATGCTAGAAAAATGATGATTGGAGAAGAATATGTTATTATTGCATTTAACTATTTCAGAACCATTTCTTTGACACAAAGGATACAATTAAATTTTTTTTGTCAAGAAATCACATATACAAGATCTGTTTTTCTAATGATTGTTTATTTTGGAAAATGTGAAAATTAGTCCCATAATGAAGCATTATAAAACATCTGCCTAGAAAAATAGTGAAAGGCAAGTTGAATGTGATAGGCAGTTTTTAAAAACACATTTTTATAATTTTCTAGTATGAAATGTATTACACTTTTAAATCCGAAGATAAACATCAAAAAAAGACATGGTGTATTAACTTATTTATTCAAAAATATTTATTAATAGCTCATTACTCTACTCTGATCAAAGTGTAGAAAACAGGAAAAGAGCCTCAGCATTTGGTCCAGATCTGTAGAAAGCCAGGCATTCACTCAGTCACTTAGCATCTTTATGTCAAGCACCCAGGCAGGTCCTGGATCCATCTGTGAATGAAACACACATGTCCCTCCCACAAAGGCAGGTAAGACAGTACATACCCACACAAACAGTCAGAGAACAAGCTGCTCAGAGGATGGGGTGCCACAGAGCACCAAGTACCAGTGCCTAACAAGGACCAGTCTAGGCAGCATCAAAAGACTTCCCTGGGCCTAGAATTAAACTGAGGTCTGGAACACCAGGGTCCAGGGGGAACTCAGTTGAGGGTCTAGGTCTGGAGAGCACAGGGAAGGCAGCAGGCATTTTCGCCACGCTAGCAGGAACACTGAGTCCCACATGATCTCCCAGGCCTGCATCCGGCCAGTGTCCTCTGCACATCCTTCTAGCACAGACACTGCGACCTTAGATGATCTGAGAGAGGACTTTCTGCTGCGCTGGCCAGGAGAAAGATAGGACCCAGAGAGGGTGAGGAGCTGAAGGTATGTACCGTAAGAGCAGTCAGACAAAACACCAAGTCTAGAGTCTAGACAAGCCCTGGCTTGTACTTCTACAAGATGATTCTGGGGTGGATGACAAGAGAACAATAACTCTAACCTAGTATGAGTAACATCAAAGACACCACATTAAAAGACAATATAAAATAATTGACCCATATGTCTAAAAATGTCAAGGTCATTAAAACAGATAGATTGAGAAACTCTTCCAGATTAAATGAGACTTAAAACCAGGTAACTGAATACAATGTGTGGTCAACACAGGATACTAAATCACAAATTCTCCTTTGACTTTGTTATAAAGTACTGCATAATAAAAGCTGAACTGGTGAAATGGAGAAATACTAACAGGTATATAGATAAGGACTAAAGATGGAAAGTCAGCCAGGTCTGGTGATGTGCTCCTGTAATCCTAGCATTGGGAGGTGGAGGCAGGAGGATTATGAGTTTGAGGCCTGTCTGGTCTCAGTAAGGGATGCTTGACTAGCATTTACAAGGCCCTGAGTTTGATCCCCAGCACTACACAGACACAGACACTCCCATCTCTACCCCAAGTTTGCACTAAAGCAAAGATACAATGATTTAACACTGATACTTTTAATAATGAAAAGACTCTGAGAAGGTAAGGCAGGATGGGCTCCAAGGAGGACAGTGATTTACTCAGAAAGCCAAATATTTACTGAGCTGCGATTACAGGCCAAGAATTGGTCTAAGTGCTGGGAATGCAGTGGAAAACAAAATTCCCGTCCTTATAAAACATCTTCAGTGGAGAAGAAAGATAATAAATATGTATATATGAAGTAATGTAATAGTAAGAGCTGCACAGACAAAGCAGGGTGAGGGGTCAGGGAGGGAAGGATGGATATACTTATTTTAAGCAAATGTGTCCCTAAGTTTCTGGCTTGAGCAAATGTGTCCCTAAGTGTCTGGCTTGAATGACAAGAGGCACTTTTTAAAAACATGTATTTGTGTAGTGTGCCATGCATTCCTGTGTGTGGAGGCCAGAGGTTGAGGTTGTCTTCTTTGATCCCTTTCCACTTTACTTGCTGTCCCAAAGCTCACTGATTGGGCTAGTCTAGCTGGCCAGGATACCCCATGGAGTCCCTGGCTCTGCCTCCCCAGCACCAAGATTAAAAGCGGGTGGGCAGGCCTGCCTGGCTTTGATGTGGGTACTGGAGATAGGAACTCCAGTCCTCATACGTGCCCACCAAGTGCTTTATCCAGTGAGCCGTCTCCCTAGTCCTAAGAGACACTTTTTATAAAGAACTCTAGGATCTGCCAACCATCCCCATCAGTATCACTCCCCTCTGAAGAATAATAATTAAAAAACAAAAAGGCAGGAGAGGAAGGGTGTGAATTTCCCTCCTTACCAGTGCTGGTGACAGAGGAGTTACCTAAAGAGAATGAGCAGGAAAGACAACATGAAGCTGGTACTGTCTGACCAATTCTTGTTTTGGTAGTCAAGAACATTCATGAGCCTACAGAGTAGGCACATCCTCTTTAGAAACCTTCACAGTATCTAAAAAAATGATTATCATAGAACGTAGGTGATTGTTCTTCTCAAATACAGGCAGTCTCCAGCTATGCACTGTCTCTGCTGAAGGACTTCATGCTCTTTGGGGATAAGAAATCAGTTTTGTGATAATCAGTATCCCTGGTCCCACATAGGGCAGATTTTTAATAAACATCAAAATAACGAATATTTTATTCTTTTTTTTTTTTTTTTTTTTTTTTTTTTGACATGGGTTTCTCTGTGTAGCTTTGCGCCTTCCCTGGAGCTCACTTGGTAGCCCAGGCTGGCCTCGAACTCACAGAGATCCGCCTGCCTCTGCCTCCCGAGTGCTGGGATTAAAGGCGTGCGCCACCAACGCCCGGCGAATATTTTATTCTTTATGGGGAAAAAAGACAACAGCATCCAGCTCTTTAAATAGGAAGCAATCTGCCAACTATGTAAATACCATCTTCCCCCAGTCTTGGATAATATCTATATTTTAAAGTGCTAAGTATAGTTATAAGTGAATCCCATCAACTTTGCATAAAATGTAATCTGAAATTATCTGTGACCTTGTCCCCGTGGTCCTTAGTTATATCCTTTATCTCAGAAAAAGATCAATGGTTGATTATAATTTTTCTGGATGGTTCATGGGGTTATCATTATGAATAATCACTGTACTCGGTGCTGTCTTCAGGAAGGACTGAGATGAATTAGACGGTTTACTCAGTTCACTATTCTTTTAAGCTCTTCAATTTGTTTCAGATAGCTTTTCCATCTCATCTCTGATATGTGGTTATCATTTTATTTTTGCTGCTGTGAGCATATTTGATTTTAAAAGTCACTTTTCTTATAAACTGCCCTAAGTAGAAGCAAATGAAGAAGCAGCTTCTTAAAAATCTTAGTTTAGTATCAACAATACTGACTGTAAAGTCAAGGCAATCTAGGTGACTTAGGACATGGACTTGGGAGATTCATACATACACACACACACACACACACACACACACACACACACACACACACACACACACGATCTAAAGTTGACTAATATGAAAACAATGCACAGAAAAGAAATGTTAGCATTTACTCTGTTGAGCCCCTGAAAAGGCAGTTAAATGATCCTAAAATTCAGTTCTGGAGCTCATCAGTTAGTCATTTATTACCTCTTACATGAATTAAGAAGACAGATGAAATATACATGACCCAGTTGCACTGAGCAGTTGCAGAAACATTTTACAGAGGCCCCGAAGAAGTTGGAATAAAGGAGTAAATCAATAAATCAATAGAGCACTTTCCACCAACATAACCAAAGGAAATTATTTGGATAGAACAGTTTTAAAGGGACAAAGCAAATGTATGAGACAACACAAGGTACAAGTAATGTTCATACTAATGGGTCCCATTTTTCAGGGAACTAAAGCTCATGTTACCTCAGGATGCATCAGCACATACCTTTGAACAAGAGGCAAAGGAAGGAAATTGAGGGTGGAAGTCATGTCCAGTCCGCAGTCCAACATAATAGTGGTGGATTTGAATTTGAGCACATTGCATGGTAAAGTTGGGTGCCCTGACAGGCAATACTGAAAAAAAAAAAAAAAAATCAAGTTATAGAAACAGCCTAGGAAATGAAGTAAAAGCAGTCATCTTCTCTTGTAAGAATAATGTGTGACTCAGCTAGTCTTCTATGTGACATCATCTTCTCCCAGAAGGACAGTGTGTGAACTCAGCTAGTCTTCTAT
>CABHPR010142105.1:0-20645 GCA_902168415.1 Peromyscus melanophrys
CAGTGTTTTATTGGCAACACATTTGACATACAGAACATCCCACAGCAGTCACTCATCCCTCAGAGGTGGTTTTCTACATCCTCCAGCCACAGTGATTTTCTCTTGGAGACTTTCCTGTTGCTACATACCACAGCATTCTCTCCAGGGTCTTCAGCTGTATTTTATGAGATAGTCTATTTCCTCTTCCTTCCCCTGGTGGAAATGTTGGGCTACGTAATTTTGATGCCAAAGGGAGCATTCTTATTGTGCTCCTAGTCCACCTAGCAGGATGTCAATAAAGATGCTTCACCTAGTAGGATGGTTTTTCAGATCTCAGTGTCTCAAACAGTGAGGGAGGTAAGGGAGTATGGTTATGGAGCTGTGGAGGTTGTTCTCCCTTTGAAATTGTAGAACAATGCAGTACAACTCCAGTAGAAGGAATAGTGAGGTCACTTTTGATATCTACTTTGCGTTCTTTGTCTAGTTGATACTCAAGAAGCATGTTTTATACCATAGTCAGCAAGCTTTCTGCTTGGATGTTGTATTCATGTCGATTATAACTTCACCATATTTGTCTCCTTTCAATTTTCTTTTGGCTCACACCACCTTATTTAGATTTTATTTTATCATAGCTGTTTATGTAGGTAACCTTAGTCCTCTCTGGGAAATAAGATGTAAATGAGTTTATGTTTATTAAAACTACATTTTATACCATAGCCAAGATGTCCATTCACAGGATTGGAGTTTAAAATACGTGAATATATTAAAACCAGTTTTTAGAGAAAGGAATCTAAATGGGAAACAAGAGAGGGTAATGGAATCTGTGCATCAGAGAAACAGGAGGGGTGACTATTGAAGGGATCTAAAGGACCAGCAAAAGAGGGAAGGACACAGGAAAGGGAAGAGGAGCATTGATACACGCCATGAGATATGAGATGCATGTGTGAAATTATCACAATGAAACCTATGCTAACCAAACATTTAATAAAAACTAATTAATATTCTGAATTGTATTTATTTAGTTCACATCATATCATTTTCTATCTATTCTTGTAATAGAAACCATTATTACCAGATTATGAAAAGTAATTTTTAAAATAAATCCATTTAGGCAATGTTTAAAAGATCTGAAAACAAAATTCTGAAGCTCATAATAAGCTATGACTTAAAAATAAACTCCTGGTGCTCATATGTGAGTGGTGGAGAACTGAGATGTAAAGACCCTTAAAACCCAACTTGCAATGAATTTAATTTGAATTAATATATATTAAAATCATATATTTATTTTAAAAAGAGACTTTCTATCAGTCTTAGCTACTGTCCTTCAATTCATCTTTCTCCTCACCCAGTATGCCATCTCTTCCTTGCATGATATATAGATACAGGTTTGTATAAATATTTTATAGTGGCACTGAATTAATATGCATAAAAACTTGCCTTTCATATGTTGGAACCAGAAACGAACTGAGGACTTTCTGAGAATGGCCACCTATAGCTTCTACAGTAGCAGTGTCCATGTTTTAGTTTTAAGTGGACTCCCATGTGTTTTACTCTAAAACCTTTTGTTTTTCATCTCTAACACAGTGAGTTGTCCTCACTTCTTAGAGGAAGACCTGCTCTTTCCAATCTCCTTTCATTTATACTTGATATTGCTTTTCTCCCAAAAGCTGAAGCCCTCCTTCTATGTTATCTTCTCTTTCATAAGATCTTATATCTTTGAAAAGGCCACGGTGTACAAGTGTGAGACCGCTCTTGAATTTCATTGTCATAATAAGCATAAGATAATGCGTGTATTAGGCTCATGTCTCATTGCTGTGAGGAAGTGTTTAGTTGAAACAACTTAAAATAAGGAGGATTCGGTTTTGCCTCGAGGCTGAGGAGATGTAGTCCATCACAGTGGGGAAGGAATGCAGCAGGTGGACTCATGGCGGCAAGAGCCTATGGTTTGGACTCTGCATCTCACCATAGTCCCTGGAACAGTAGTGGAAAGGGGGCAAGGAAGCTAATCTATAAACCTCAACACTTGCTCCATAGTGACGCACTTCTTACAACTAATGCCTCATCCCTTAAAGGTTCTACAATCTCCCCAAAACAGCATCAGTAGCTCAGGAAACAAGGGTTCAATCACACAAATCTGTTAAGACATTTTGTCAAATAAAAATAACAATGTTTCATGCATGAAAGGGTAATGTATAAAGTATAAAGAAGATCTTTAACTCAGATATAAGAATGTACTGTTTCAAAAGTACAATTACAAAAACATTAGGCCAGACAGGCAGCATATTCAAGATAGTTAATGTATAATACAAGAGCTGGTAAAGAAAGTAATATTATAAGAAGAAAATATGATTCTGAAAATACCAGACATTGCATTTGTGAACTGAAAAATAGAATATTTCCCATCTCTTGCAACAACTAAAATGTTTTTTGCATGAAGGATGGGAAAAATTATAGTCATTTCTATAAAAATTTGGCTCTATTTTTAATATATTTTGAGCTAGAAGAGCACAGAACAATTTTTTCAAGTAGAGTTGCTTTTAGTACATATGTTATTAAAGATATTATTTGTGGTTTATGGTGTGTGTGTGTGTGTGTGTGTGTGTGTGTGTGTGTGTGATGCCTCAGGTGGGTAGGCTGTTTCCCACATTCTTGAGAAATACCCTCATTTAACAATGATTGAAGAAACTAAATATAATAGCTTCCTGCATTACTTCTAAACCCCCACAGAAAGATCTCTGCTGTGGAGCCTATGTGCCCAGAGGGCTTCTTTTAATTAACCTTATAGTTTGTTAAAGAAATAAGAAGCTCTTGGCACCTTTTCATCTTAAATGCCTGTGCCAGAAACACAGCAGATTGAATGCCAAGCCCTGTCTCTGCTCCTTTATCACTAGGTGCATGACTCAGAGAGTATAAACACTACAATGAAGTATTTATGTATTTCTATATGTAGTCTTACACATCATTGGTAGACACTATATATCAGTCACCTTTTAAACACGTGATACCCCGTAGGGTCACATTGCTTTGAAAGATCAACGTATGATTGGCTTTGATCCTTACTTCACAATTATAGATGGTTCTAAGCTCTTCCTAAGATTTCTATAAGTTATTGGTGACATGACACCAGGAATGGCTTTGAAATGATTAGTAAGAGGATTCTATATTGCAGAGAAGTCAACTATAGAGGTTTTTTTTTGTGTGTGTGTAACTTTGAGTCTTCCCTGGAACTCGTTTTGGAGACCAGGCTGGCCTCGAACTCACAGAGATCCGCCTGCCTCTGCCTCCCGAGTGCTGGGATTAAAGGCGTGCACCACCACTGCCCAGCGAGATTTTAAGTCTAGGAATAATCTCATTTAAAGACTATTTTTAACTCCATGTTGGAGCCCACTAGGTTTCCTAGTGACTGTACCCAGCAGGACTGCATAAGAGGATGTTTGGGCCACAGGCCTGAGTAGCAGGTGTTTGTAAGGGTCTACACTTGACTGTAACTAGCAAGGGGAGGTCTTTTGCTCCACCCCTTGGAATTATTATAAATAGCCTTTGGAATAAAGTTCTGGGCCCAATGGATTAGTATCTAGGCCTTTTTGAGGCTATCCTGCCTATTCTATCTTTTTCTCTCCCCTCTATCCTTCTAACTAATATTTCCTGCTGCTCCTACTCAAGAGTACTCTGGGGAAATGTGGGGGTGAGGGATGGCTTTCCTCAACTCCATCTCTGCCTTTTATTTTTACAGTACGTTTATAGTACTTGGCACCATTTGTTTTATTTTTATATTGTGTGCAAGTTTTACCGAATAATAGGTTTCACTACAACACTCTCATCCATGTCTATTACATCCTTCTATCATATGGTACCTATTGACTTTTCATGGCTCTTTATACAAGTTCATTTCTTCCCCACAGAGTTCCATTCCTAATTTTATGAAACATTGTGAGTGCTACATATTAAAGAAGATGCAGGCTTATATTTAAATGAAATGACTATCCCTGGAACTTGGTTGTTAGATACTGGATGTTATTCACCTGTCTGTTATCCCTCTTCTTTCTCTTGTTACACATTTCACCAATAATTGCTTCTCTGTGTTAAAACTTTTAGAATAAAAATGAAGTTATTTTATGACATTCAAGATTCTATATACATTTATATATCCATATCCCTACCTAGTCTTTATCTGTTAATGTATCATTTATCAACATTCTTACTTAACTCATATATCTATTTTTAAGGTATTAAGGATTAACTCATACATTGTACAGTCAAGCCTGAAGTGTGAAGTGTAAGATTTCAGGCTATCAACTCCAAGTGGTTGTTAGTATAATCTTGAGACAGAGTTCTTCGTGAAACCTTAGTTTAACAGCTTCCAGCTAATTAAATAAAAGCTATCCACATTATCCAGAGTAATATATCTTATTTAAAGTAATTAATCAATATAGTATAGGAGTTAACTCATCTATAACATGCCTTCATGACAAAAATTAGATTGTTCTTTACTTAAATAGCAGGGCACTATGTTCTCACCAAGTTAACATCTAAAACAACACATCACACTTACATTTTTGCTAATGACAATCAATATGTCTCTCATCCAATATTCCCACCCCATAGATGATGATATATTAAGAGTGTTAAATTACATAGGGATAATTTATAAAGACAAATTGACTAACGTAATAAATGAAAGTATCCTCTACAGTCCAGAGTAAAGTCTACAATAAAGTCTTCATTATTTTTTTACGGACATTTATAGTAGAAGTTTAGAATGTTCACCAACTTGTGTTTTGTTTTGTTGTTAAAACATTAATATTAAAATCATTTTATCAATGAAAACCTTTAAAAAAAGGGTTACATGAACCCAAACACTGTAAACATTTCCCCAAATCTATGTATACACACATATAAACAAAGTTTAAGTGGTGTTAACCTATAATGTGGTAACAATGCCCTACTAGATACTACAGACCAAAAGTGAAAGGCCAGTGCCAAGAACTTTGTACCTTTTTTGATGTTGTTGGCCCAAAAGGTCTTACAGAATCCCAAACATGGCAAGCTCCAGAAATTTACATTAAGAACTTATTGATGAAGATATCCTTTACTTTATTCATAGAATAGGGAGAAATAATGCTGGTACTGACTTAGAAGCTTAATACCTACTGGCTAGCTTTCATGGTCCTTCAATGTGCTATTCACATCACCAGAGAAGAAAAGTAATTATCAACCTTACTCTGATGTGAACCCTGTGACCTGCCATGATAACCAGCCCGGCAAAATATGACCACTGGTGTGCTAGTGGCATGAATATCAATGGACTAACCAAACTTTCTTATTAGTCCATTATTTTCAGGAAACAATTCTGTGAAAGATATTTACATGCAAATATTCATACATTTAGTGGAAGAATAGTTGTCATTTCTGTGGATCCTGGAATAGCCCAGTGTCTACTTTATGGGTATTAAAAATCTGAATACATATAAATAGTAATTGATAGAAATCTATTGATCAATAATTTTTCTGGTAAGATTCCACTATAGCAAGACAAATTTAGCAATGAGTCTATGAGTCCCTACAGATGTATCATGCTTATTTATGTATTCATTTATTTACTTATATATTTATTGAGACAGTTCCTGATATGCATTCCAGGTTGGTCTGAAACTCATAATATAGCACAGGTTGGTATAGAGCTGGCATTCATCCTGTGACAGAGTACTGAGTGCCAGAAATGATCCTATGGACAACCACACCTGGCTTCTATGCTTCTAACTTAACACCATTTTACCTTCCTTCCTGGTTAATTAGTCTGTTCAGTTTAATATAAGTTAGACTATTTGGATTTCTTTTTGATTATTTGTTAACCTACATTTGTGTAGCTCATGTTAAATAATTAAAATGTTAACCTGGAAATAATTTTTCACTTAACCAATAATTTTACTTCCACAGAGTGCATTTGGTCATAATTTCTACAGGAAAAGATCCAGTCGGTCGGTGGTGGTGCATGCCTTTAATCCTAGCACTCGGGAGACAGAGCCAGGCGGATCTCTGTAAGTTCGAGGCCAGCCTGGGCTACCAAGTGAGTTCCAGGAAAGATGCAAAGCTACACAGAGAAACCCTGTCTCAAAAAACAAAACAAAACAAAACAAAAAACCAAACAAACAAAGGAAAAAAATCCAACAAAGGGAGAATTCATGCATAAAAAGTTGTTTTTATCTTGAATAGCATATTGCATCTAAAAGTAACTTCAGAAGAGAAACACAATGATTTGATGGTATTATTATTATTATTATTATTATTATTATTATTATTGCTATTACTATTTTGGCCATGAGGGCAATGTAGCCTTCTGAAAATGTCTTCTCAATTTAAATGAATAAAAATAAACATTCTCACACAGTGGAAATTGTGTTGTGTCTGGGACCAGCCCTGGCAATGGTAAGGAGTCTGTGAGGGAAGGAGTGGGTCAGGCCATTGGTGATGGCAAAAATCTTATCACCTGGCTGAATGGCAGTCAGAGTGCTTCTTTATTTATACAGAATTCAGTAAACAGGGATAGATTCATGTTCTCCCCAAACAGATCACATTATTTTTGTTTTCACACATGTTTCATTTTCTCTTATATGTCTTTTAGTCATCAATGGTATACTATGACAAAACAGAGTTATCTTTCACAGTCTTTTTTACTCATCAACCCGATAACCCAAATTTAAGAATCTAGAGGCATATGACATCCTGTTCTCAGGCTGGCAGCTCTTGTGGCTTCAAGGATACTAGATAAAAGAAAAATCTCCAAGCCATTCCAGGCAGATGGCCATGTCTCAAGTGGTGTATTATTAACTCTTTATAGTCAGAGTGTCCAGGAAAAATCCTCAGGCCAAACTGCTGCAGTTATTATTCAATTTCTGGCATAATACAATGTCTACATTTTATATCTTTATAGAACTTATTTACATGTCTAACCCTGGCATTCTTTTCTTCCTTGGTCAGATGACACCATAGTGGCCCTGCACAAGCTAACTTTTCTAAGAAATGGAGGTCCTGACCCTCATTCTTTTATTGGTTTAGCACATTGTTCTTTGTCCATCAATATAAGTCCCTGTGTAGGGCAGAGGTAACTCCAGCTAATCTAACTTCACTGCTGTATATGCCATACAGTCATCTGAGCATATTGTAGGAAGACGTGCACTTCGTTCTGATTATCTTGTTCCTGAGTAAGTACAGGGGCAGAAGTTTCAAGAATATCTCAGAGCCTCATAAAGCAATCTCAGATTTTTTTTATGTGCTTTACAACGTCCAAAGCATAAGGAAGACCTTCAAGTAAATAAGGATAGCTCCCTAAAAGTGGGAGAGGTAGCATGCTGAGGACTGTCCTGGGGAAGCTTAGAAGCACTACTCCAGGGAGAAGGCATACATGATTCTTAGGGAATTTCCCATCAATTCAATATCTCCACATTGTACAAATATTAAAAGACCACCCCTCCCCAAGCATGCAACATGTGGAGATCAAAACCATAAGTGTCCCAGCTACCATTATGAAGCTCAGCTTTGCTGGGTATTTGTCCAGCACCTGTGCTGGCTTTATGACTTTTGCCAGTTCCCATCAGATATGGCTGCACCAGTGTTGAAAATCTTAATTACGGGGTATAGAAAAATACATTAAATAATTTGTTTTAGTAATTGTCCTTGGATAATTGAAAGGAGAAATTGGAAGAAGTTAGTCCTTTAGTACTTGTCATATTAAGATCAATTCTCATTTTGTTTTGGTGCAATAAACTAGGAAGTTGCTAGTTTCTATTGACCTTTTGACACTTGCCTTGAATTAGGTGTCTAGGTAACTTACCTCAGTTGTCCTGATGCTTTTTGGCTTGCTGTACTTTCCATACATGGAATTTGTGGGGCATTTGGTGTGCTTCAGGCTACAAATCTCAGCTCCATTATACTAACAGGTTACTGATCTGTTTCTAAGGTCCAAATAAACTATTTATGAAAGTAAAAATTCCAGTAGATATTAAGTTGCAAAAAAAAGATGAAGAAAAAGGTTAATACCCTGAAGTATCCAGTTAACTCAGAATTTAAAATCATGTTCTTCACATTAACCCAGAGAGGAATGAGAGGGTAATGACAAGAGAATTCCACTAAGCCTGGTGCAGTATCTGCTGACATTAATGACACAGACCTAAACATGGCTCTTTACGATATTTCCTCATCATTGCTCTCTTTTGTTTTCTTGACTACATGTATTACCTTCCTTAGGCTTACATTTATACCCAATTTGTGGTGGTTCATTAACAGGAAATGTACACTATAATTTGACCCCTTCTCTTTTTTTTGGGTGTTACTTGATAGCTTTCCCCTTAAGATTAAAAAAAAAAAAAAAAAAGAAAAAGAAAATGTGCTCCAGTAAAAGCCAGAAATTTGTTGTATTTTCAAAGTAGTTAATTTGGAATCAATCTTTGTTCACAAGTAAATTTAAATTGTTACATGTTGACCAGTAGTTACTTGTTGTTGGAGTTTTCTCCAGTCCTGCCCGGGCCTGCAGCCACTCAGACCCAAATAAACATACAGACGCTTATATTATTTAAACTGTTTAGCCTAATGGCTCAGGGTTTTTGTTATCCAGTTTTTATATCTTAAATTAACTCATTTTTATTAATCTATAAGTTGCCACATGGCTTGTGGCTTACCGGGACTTTACATCTTACTTTTCATGGCAGCGGTGGTGGCTGGCAGCTTCTCCTGACTCAGCCTTCCACCTCCCAGAATTCTCTTCTCTTTTTGTCACACCTATGCTATACTTCCTGCCTGGCTACTGGCCAATCAGCATTTTATTTATCAATCAATCAATCAGAGCAACACATTTACAGCAGTTACTTAATATAAATGACTAACTTCTTATGAATAAGCTTTATTATGTTTGTATTTTTAAATATAAAAGATTTTGTAATATTATAATTTAATGTCCAATTTGCTACATTTTAGCAAATATTTATGATCATGTAATCCCTACTACATTCAAAATTATAAAATAGCAATTTATCAAAATGCTCTATCAAGCCACTTTATAATAAACTCTACTCTCCCCCAGACAACTTTTGTGCTATTAAAAATTTCAAAAAGTTCATCAGTAATTAAAACCTGACTTTTCTTGAGTTATTTTTAAGGCTTTTCTAGAATATTGAGGTACCTAAATGATAACTGGTCCTTTAATGTATACTAAAATATTTTGTGATGAGTCAATTCATTTATATACATATGTATGTGAACTAGGTCAACACTAAGTAATTTCCTTATCCATTTTCTGTTTTTCCTCTTGGGAATGAGTCTTTTAATTATTTATATCCAAATAATTTTGTGTTCTTTTTTAGATGTCAGACATTTTCAAGAACTAAGGCATTAAGACGTACCTTAACATATCCATTGAAGTACAGTCAATGGATTGTAAGATTTGTTCATAGTCTCCTCACAAAGAGAAGTAGTAACTATTTAGATTCCCTAGGGTATAATAGCCTTTTAATGAAAATTAGTGAATTAACAGTGAGGTATTCTTGATTCCCACAGCTTCAGGCACCACCAGGAAGACAGTGTCAGAATTACTATATGGTTATATTAGTGTGCTTCTCTTTTAACTTTTATCTTGTTAGGCCGTGTCTATTAGCTATCCAGGATATTTATATGGTGAAGTAGTGACAAATCACTGTCATTTAGAGCAGAAATACTGCACTTCTTGAGGAATACATGTTTAGTATCTATCTATACTAGAATGTTAAGGTTTGAGACATATGTAACTATATTGACCATGATGAAAAAATATCTACATCCCTGTCATCATAGTTTCTCTTTTCCTATCCCTATTGTGTAACAGTAGGGTGCCAAAAGAATATAACTCCTGGCTGTTTATCATTTTCCCTATTGGCTTATCCATGGTATCCATGCATTTTTCTGTATTATAACCAAAATTAAACTATTTAATGCTCTAGGAGTTCATTCATGTCTATTTTGTTATGATTATTTTCTTCCATTTTGTCTTAGTTACTTTTATGTTGCTGTGCTAAAATACTCTTTAAAAAATTCTTAAGGGACACAGGGCTTATGTTGACTTACCATCCCAAAAGGATGCAATGTATTGTGACAGGGAAGACATGCTTGCAGGAAGAAACAACAAAGTGGCCAGAGCAGAAGGCTCTGGCTGGTCATATTGAAACCACAATCGAGAAGCAAGGAATTAGAGACTCAACAGAAGTGGGGACATGGGCCAAGATCTAAAGCCTCAGGATGTACTCTTAGTGGTCCACATCATCCAGTAAGGCTCTGCCTCTTAAAATATCCAGAAACTTCCCCCAAAACACCAGCAACTGAGGGCCAAGTGTTAACGTAGGAGCCAAGGCAGGACACTGTACATTAAAAGCACAACATATTTATCCTCTTTTTTATTAGATGCTTTGTAGCCACGCACGAACTAGAACTACTTTTCAAATAAACAATTGCCTTTCATGGAACATCTGGTCTACCTTCCAAAGTATAGGTATTTTTATTGTAACTTTATACCAATACTAATAAAATCAGTCCACAAACAGGGTTCCCACCACAGTTATCTTTAGCATTTCTTGATCTCTTGGGTCATAAATATTTTCCGAGTGAGCAAAGGGCTTCTTTTTTTATTATTTTATAATTTAATTTAATTTTACATATCAGCCAGGGATTTCCCTGTCTTCCCTCCTCCCTCCGCCGCCGCCGCCCCCCCTCCCCCCAGGCCACCCCCCATTCCCATCTCCTCCAGGGCAAGGACTCCCCTGGGGATTCAGCTCAGCCTGGTAGATTCAGTCGAGGCAGGCTTCTTGTTGTGTCCCAAATCTGCTCCAAACTCTTCTCTTGAACCAAGGAATTTGGAAGCATGTGAATTTCATAGTCAATTATAAGCCACGGGATAGTTTAAAATTTGCATTTGTTTCTCACATTTGAAGTTGTTCAAACAAGTTTTACCTGGTTGAGAAAGTCCAAGATTCTCCTCTCTTCATTAAAAGGGTTTTGTGGCATAACTCATAGTATGGGTTTCCTGAAAACAGTTTACAGGATTATTTCTAATTTTCTGAGAGAAATGTATTTTACTAGGCTGTGTCTATCAGATATCCAGGATATTTATATGGTAAAGTAATGACAAAGCATTGTCATTTAAGAACTGAAATACCGAACTTTTAGAAGAATATATGTTTAACATTCATCAATACTAGAATGTTAAGATTTGGGGACATAAATAACTATATTGACCAAGATGCAAAAACATCTATATCCTTGTTGCTGTGGTTTCTCTGTTCACATGCCTTTTACATAATAGTAGAGTGCCTAAAGTATGTAGCTCCTAACTGTATATTTATACAGGTGGTACCCAGAGACACCGTCTCACAGGAAACTCTCTGATCCTCTGGTTTTCCACAGCACACTTGCTGTGGAGTCCATAGAAATATTGGAACAGCCTGCAATACAACTCCCAAACCTGCTTGATTTATTTCCTTTCAATTCCTTTCCTTTCCTTTCTTTCCTCCTTCTCCTTTCCTCTCTTCCTTGTCCTCCTCCTTCTCTTTCACCTCCCCCTCCCCTTCTTCATTGTATCAATTCTGTAACAAATAGATTACAGAATTTCTCAGAGAGGAAGGTGCAAAGTAAAGGTTTTTGTGGTATTTTCTTTGGGGATGTAATCCCAGGACAAAGGAGTAAAAGAGGAATTAGAGGAGAAGGAGAGACTGATTTAGGTGGCTGCATTGATAATCAGGCTGCCACCTTTAGAATGGTTCAAAGTTGTTTAATGTTTAATGCCACCTTGTTTAATGTTGAGCCAAACTACTGATAAACCATAGAAAGGTTACAAATGATCACATCTAAGGGAAAGAAAGCAGATAAGCCCATGAACCTTCTATCTATAGACTCCTGTAACACTGTGCAAAATATTCCTTATTGAGGCATTAAACTTCGCACATAAGATAGCTCCATATGGGTTTATATGGCATCTCATGTGTTACCAACAATGGAAATGTTCTAAGCTGAAGGTGACAGGGGGACAGTTTGGCATTAGATGGGGCCCTTTCAGCTACTGTCTGAATTCTGTCAGAGCCCACATGCAGCTGCTTGAAAGAGACTGAAAGGAAAGAAACGTAGCATAAGAAATGGCCTCTGCTCACAGTGAGGTGAAAATAAAGCTTAAATTGCCCACAAAAGAGGAAGAGGGCAGAAAGTTTGCAAGAACCAGAGGATCGGGGACTTTACTGTGAGATTGTGTCTCTTGGTAACACCAGAAGCTACACATGTAAAGACTGACCAATATGACTGCTCAAACATAAGGTGAACAAGGACAACACCAAGGAACAATGCCAAGCAGGGTTGTGGAAACACTATGAAAACTCAACCCCGATACAGAGAACTACAGGCACCTGAGGAAAGCTGAGAGTCGGAGAGGTGGTGTGTAGCACGAATCTTTAAAAGGTCTTATTAATGAAACAAACCTGATGCCAGTTATTGGGGTGAATTCTGGAAGATCAGAGAAGCAGAAAAGGCCACAGCTAACCTTGCCTCGCCAACTCCTCAGCTGATCCTGTTTCCTCAGACTGGAAGCCTCTGTGTCCTCATATCCGAATGGATCTCAGCTGAACTGCTGCTAACAGCCTAAAAGCTTAGTTCCTGGTCCTCACACCTTATATACCTTTCTGCCATCACTTCCTAGGATTAAAGGCTCTTGTTACCACACCTAGCTGTTTCCAGTCTGGATCTCTGCCTGTGGAATGCTAGGATTAAAGGCGTGTGTCACCATTTTTCTGGCCTCTATGTCTATCTAGTGCCTCTTCTGTCCTCTGACCCCAGATAAGTTTATTAGGGTGCATAGTATTTTGGGGAACACAACATCACTACAGTGGTGCTCCCTAGGGAAGAGCACATCAATTGGTTGGTTGTCCAGTCCAAATGGTCAGCCCAGAAAAATATACATACAAGTGTCATTATGAAAAATGAGCAGGTTTGTAATTAAGAGCATATGTGCTTATATAGACAAATGTGTATATGAGTACAATAACAATTAGTGAAAAAAAAGAGGAAATGAATTTGAAGTAGAGTGGATATGGGAATTTTTAGAGGGAAGAAAGAGAAGTTATAAACATTGCAATTATAAGTAAAACTCACCTATAATGTGCACTTTCTGAGCCCCCCAATTTCATCCCTTCCATTGTTATGGAAGAGGCTGGTTTTCAAAATATAAATAACTTTATTGCCCTTATGTGGAATTAGAAAAGTAAATATTCACTTTGAATGCATTTCTGAATTCTATACTAGTCAACAGTCTGCTTCTATTTTTAAAGATTTTCTTTTATACTTCACTTAGCTAGACTTATAGGGGATTGTGATCTGATCCATGTAGCTGCTGGGACCTGAACTCTGGTCCTCTGGAAAAGCAACAAACAGCCTTAACCACTGAGCCATCTCTCCAGCCTTACAACTGTGTTCTCAGTAGTTTTACTATACACATATACACATATACATATATACATACACACAGAAGTATACAGAGACACACACACACACATACACACACATTGAGGACCCCTGTCTTGAATATATTATCACCTGCCAGCTTGTATTATCTAATGTTAGAAAAATAAGCTTTTTAATATTTTGTGTTATTTTTAAACTACGTGTCTGTGCGGAGCACGTCCACACAAATCAATGCCCTAGGAGGCCAGAGGTGTCAGATCCTCCTGAAGTTGTAGTTGTAGGTGTTTGTTAACCACCTGATGTCAGGGTTGGGAATTGAGTTCTGGTCCTGAACAGGAGCAGTATGTATTTTTGAGCAGTGAACCATCTTTGCAGTAACTGCATCACTCAATTTTATAAGACATGGTCTTCCTTTGGCCTTTTTAGACCCTTGATCTACTACTGAATTTGTTTCTTCCAACAGCTACAGAAATATACATTTGATTTTATTGTGATACTTTTCTGTTAAATATATCTTATTTTTTATTATTTAAATTTATTAACTTCTTTAATTCTAAAACTGACTCTAACATCTGAGACCTAGACACATTTTATTACTGAGGAGATTAATTTCTAATCCAGTTAATATACGATTAAGTTCAGACATTATTTTAAGTATCTGACTCAGAGTAGGTTTAATCTGAGAGCTCCACCTGGGGCCTGGCCGTGGACTCACAACTCCAGGGAGGCTACCTAGAAAACAGGACCCTAAGAAAGACACAGGGACCGCCCAAGGACAGAGAAATGGATGAGATCTACATGAGCAAACTGGACGTGAGGGGGGGTAATAAAGGGCAAGGGTCGAGGGAAAGAGAGCTTAGGGGAGCGGGAGATCCCAGCTGGATCAAGAACAGAGAGGGAGAACAAGGAAAAAGAGACCATGATAAAGGAAGACCCCATGGGAATAGGAAGAAGCAAAGTGCGAGAGAGGTCCCCAGAAATCCACAAAGATACCTCCACTATAGACTGCTGGCAATGGTCGAGAGAAAGCCCAAAATGACCTACTCTGGTGATGGGATGGCCAAACCCCCTGACTGTCGTGCTAGAAATCTCAACCAATGACTGAGGGAAGCGGACGAAAGGACATTCTTATGTATTTTGCCATTGAAAAGGCTACCCTACAACAATTTTGATAAAGGACCATGAGTACTTTCAGAAAAATACAAGTGAAAGATTTAAATGGGTTTCTTAATGATTATAGCATTCATTATGAGGCTAGCTAGCTAAGAAAGAGAGGAAAAAATTACCCTTAAGTCTGCATACTTCCCAGAAACAAAAATCCTAAATCATGTTGGCTTGGCTTGACAGCAAATGTCAATGCTGTTCAAAAGATGAGTTTGCTGCTGTTGTTATAAATTTCTCTCCTTTAAGTAAAAAACTGTCTTTACTATACTATTAGAGAGCAAACACTCATGTCCATACACACTTGCAATAATGTGTGCTCAGGTCCGACGGAAACCAATGCTTGTAAATATTTGCAGAGGATAGCACTTAGCCTACATGCACTGAGTATTGTTCAGTGTCTGCACACATTCCTTTGAAGTTCCCTATAAAGAGCTATTTAGTATACTGTATAGAGCAAAAGCAGAAAAGCTTAGCTACACTTGGTGAGAGATCTCTGTATACAACATCTCAGGCTGCAAACATCTAGGAGGAAGCTGTAGTCAGGGCTTACTATACACCCCGTCAATACTCATACTCAGACCAGGGCAAGGCTTTGCCAATTTCCCTGAGCCATCCTAGGGAAAAGCTTCTCCATTTTCATGGGTCTCAGGCTGTGATCATATCAACAATATACATTCATTCAAGACTTCATTCGTTCTTTTCATCAAACTATATTAAATATTTTATTTTAAGTTAGGTTGCACTAGTTGTTGGAAGTATACTTGTTTTTCTTGCTCAAACTAACAGCAGTGTTAATAATTCTTTGTCTCATTTTGTGATTATACAGATTAACGTAGAACAGAATTGCTTTCAGTTTTAAATATAGCTGTTCTGAGTGGGGCTTCTGTTTAAGAGTTAGATATCAAAAGTCACCAGCTAAAGTCTCCTGGAGATGATTTTGCAGCCCCCTGGTTGCCATTTTGAGAAGACCAAAGTTAGTGCAGACTTCATAACACTGAACATGAAACTGACTTCCACCAACTGCCCAACGAAATCAGATTTTAACTATATATGTATGTATATGTATATATAAACTCACGACTCCCTCAATTATTCTTTATTTCTGTTTTGATTCTATTGTGAGAAGAGTAAAATGAGTGTTCAAGGACATCCCAGAGAACCACCAGTGTTGACACCAAACAATACTCTTGGAGGATGTGAAGACTACATCAGCTGGAGTGCTGCTCTGACCTTATATTTTTCTTCTCAGGGAAGTTAGTTTGTAAGAGAAGTTTTTCTCTGTGACCTAAACACTATCCCTGCTCTGTGAGAAAATAGAAATAATAATACCTAAAAGATATGCCTAAAGTTTTGCCCTCTGTCAGTAATCACTGAGATTTCTTTTTAAGTGTTTTTCCTCCAATGACACTTGACAATTGGTTGCATTGTCTACAGATATCATATTACCCAGGAACTGACACACTAGAGATGTATTCTTTATGTTTAAGAGTTTCTCAGCCTTAGAAAACTTATTGGCAATACATATCACAGAAACTCTATTCATTATTGTCTATCTGTGTCAGGTACTTTGCCTGGCATTATCATGTGAAGATTAACATAAGGGTGATATTTATAATCAGGAAAGAAACTAACCACCTTTATGTGATTGTTATATACTTAAAACCCTTAACACTAAAAATGATACCAAGTCTAATAGGCAGTCTTCATGAAGAACACCTGTCCTTTAATTAGTCAGGAATGGAAACACTCTTAAAATCACCTTAACAATTGTGTTATGAACATCGAGTGTATAGTGATACAGCTGAAACAGGTTAGAAGTGAAGGAAAACTTTCTCATGGAACAAAGAAGAATTTCTATAATTCATGCTTAACTGCTGAACTAGAACTAATATTTGGGAACTTATGGGTGATAA
The DNA here is from genome assembly GCA_902168415.1 of Peromyscus melanophrys. Classification (NCBI taxonomy): domain Eukaryota; kingdom Metazoa; phylum Chordata; class Mammalia; order Rodentia; family Cricetidae; genus Peromyscus; species Peromyscus melanophrys. Next base: position 16,521 of record CABHPR010142105.1, read on the forward strand.
TTTTAATTTCAAAATCAACAACAGATTTGAAATTAATGGACACATCCCATATTGGGGGTTACTGCTTTGTACAGCAAATGAATGTTCATTGAAAGGGATAGAATTGATTATTATATTTTTCCTTTCACTTACCTCTATCCTACCCATTCCACATCCTCCCTCACCCCCTCAAATTCATGACTTCTTTAATTATAAAATATAAATATATAAGTATAACCTGTTGAGTCCATTTGGTGTAGTTATTACAGTTTAGTGATGTTATTATGAAAGGGATCTAGAAAGATGTCCCTGTTCATGATAGGGACATCTGGGTAGAGTATCTCTAAGTTCTCGGAAAAACTTTAATTATGGAATTTAAATTTGGACTTTTGACTTTGTTTTTAAATCATGGTGTCAAGAATAAGGGACATTGATTTTAGTTAATTATTTTATTTACCAATTTTCCAAAAAATGGTACTCCTAGAGTCCCAAGTGCAATTAGGCGATTTTAAATAGTGTTACCATAAACTCATGGACTGAAATATATCTGACATCCATTGTATTTAGCATCCTTATAGTAGCAGTTCCCTCTTAGCCACAAAGAATACATCCCAAGACCCCTAGTGGCCACCTGTAACCATAAAGAGTACTGAATCCTATATACACTACAATTTTCTTGGTTTGTTTGGTTTACTATTATTGAAATTTTATGATCCAATTGATCATATTCTTTCCCATTCTCCAACTCCTCCCAGATCTTCTTTACTTCCCTACCTACTCAACTACATCCTCTCTTTCAAAAAAATCAATTCAAACAAACAATAAACACCCCCCACACACACACACAAAGCAAATAGCATACAAAACACATGGCGCTAACACATATAATAGCAAAGTAGAATCAAACAGACAGTTCCAGCCCCATAGTCATGTGCACAATCCTGGGTAACACAGTGTGTTTCAAAACCAGCACCATCACCAAAAATGAAGAGGAAATGATAATAGAAACATGATGATCTTTATCCAGGGTCTAGTTGTTTGTAAAGATGTTTGCTATGAACCTCCTCCCAGTTTAAATAATATGACGGGAGCCATAAGCCTAAGTGACCCTTGACACACATGCTGCCATATTTGGGCTTCTCTCCTCTTTTCTTAGATCTAGGCCTTGCTTAAGTCTCCATAGCACCAGAACCTCTTCTCAGAAATCAGGTGACTGTGCTGCAGTTAGGCAGTTAGGCAAGAGTAGATAGATAATACACATAGCAACATTCCCTGCTGGGCTGAACAACCCATGATTAAAGTCCCCTCCCTGCTTGCACCCCCGCCCTTTTCCCCACCTATATATGCCTTAAGAGGAAAATAAAATATGGGAGCTTGATCAGACATCTTGTCTTGCTCTCATTCTTTGTGTCTCTTGTCCCTCTCATTCACTGGCCCTCCCTTCAGGTCCCCATTGAAGACCCCGCTGGCCGGAACAATAATATATCTAATTTTCTCCTGCTTTTTGAAACTCAAATCTGTTGGACATAAACATATGTAAAGACATCTCCTTCAAATAAGTATGTGTAAGTGAAGTATGTAATTAGTTTGCATGCAGTTTGTGTTTTTGGAATTGAAGAAAGAGATACATGACTGTTTGGAACACACACACACACACACACACACACACACACACACACACATTTCTAAGGAAAATAAAAAGTAAAATTCCCACAAAAAATAACAACAAAAATAAAGAGTATGTATTGGGAAAGAGACTTAGAGGGAGGAGGAGTAATAGAGTAAGGAGATTTGAGAAGGTGGGGATTGCAGCAAACAAAATGTACTTTGCACCTACATTTAATGGTCAAAAACCAAATTTAACAAAGGCTATTTTTAAATAAAGCATTAATTCTCATAAGAATTCTTTAAGTAAAGCATGTAATTCAAAAATGCAAACATTGAATTATATCATGCCCATGTTTTTTGTTTTATGTATTCAGAAATGACATGTAACGTACTGATATAAAAATAACCCTCAACTTCAAATTTGTCTTCTCTCTGTAAAAAGCCCATAGTCAATTGATTCTGTTCGGGAACATACGCGTTGTCAAGGATTTATTGAATTTCTTGATTAAAACAAAAGTTTCATCTAAGAACTTTGTTGCTATTGTTCAATTATTTCAAGATTTGAAGATACTAGACCACTTGGGGTTTATAGAGAGTGTTTCACTAAGTACTCATAAAAGTATATTGAGAATATATCTCAATTGCAACCATCATTCTGTAGTTAAAAATCTTTTGGGTAAACAAAGTACTCTAAACAGACTGAATTAACTTTTAATGGAATGAAAGAACTCCAGAGGTTAGCCTTCCTCATAGAGCTGATTCTCAGAAATGCTGCTAGTGTTGAACTGTCCTAAGAGACCTGTCATCATCACAGGTACATTCGTGGAGAGATGAACATCCTTAATGCTTTTTCTGTGCTCTCCTGAATTAACCTTCAGTACTTATCTTTCAGATGTTTGCCACTTAATGCTGTAGTGCATGTATATTTTATTCACTCTGTTTATACATTGACAGACTCATTTGCTGAAAAGATACATGAATGCACACTATATGCCTGAACACCAAGAACTTAGCTATTAAAAAGACAAACTCTTATTGTCACTAAACTTATATGACTACATTTTCTCAGTTATCAAAATGTTTAAGTGCATCTCTTAGGGTAAAGAAAACTTCTTTGCACATGTTAAGCCTATATTAATTTAATACAGAAATAAAAACTTTACAAAATTACTGACATAATAAAGAGATGGAAGATAAGTGTTGACTGTTTAATAAATGTAAGCACAGGATGCAAAACATGCACACACAGAGATATGTATGTATGTGTGTGTGTGTGTGAGTGTGTGTGTGTGTGTGTGTGTGTGTGTGTGTGTGTGTTCTTCTGGTTCTTTACATCATGTGCTATCGTGTCCTGACTCGCTTTATTTACAACAGCTCATATAAGCCCTCAAATCTTGGTTCCATTTTTCTAATTTGTCTTACCCTCAGAGTTTCTTTTTTTTTTTTAATTTTTAACATTTCCTTGCCTTCCATTGTAGAAGCACAAACATAAATCTGCTTACTTACATCTTGATGGATTAGACATGGCAATGGATGTATGGATGTTTGCTACTTACTTTTGTGCTGTGTTTCCAAAGGCTGGGAACCTGAGCTGGACTATGGCCCATAACGCTGCTCACCAGTGGTGCACAGGTCCTCCCACAAGGCCTCACTTCTTAAGGGTGACACCTTTTCCTGAATCAGCATACCCAGCTGGAAATCCAGCTTACACACGTGAGTCTGTGGGAGGTATATACATTCAAACCACGGCACCCAGAAAACAGCACTCTCCCTGGGACCTCCTCTATGGTTAAAATAATTTAAATAGGCCTACTATCCTTAAAATCGGACGTTTTTGGTTTTTTATTAATTAAATGGGTTCCAAATTTGCATTTGATATATTATTTGGTTGACTTTAAAAGTGCTAAACCATCAAGCATTTCCTGAATGAGCACACTCTTACGTCTTGAAAAATTATTTTTTAACATTTATTTAAAATTTTCAACTAATTTATTATAAAATAGTTCAATTATTCAAACGAGACCAAGATCTTCCTTTCATATGGCTATATATACATTTATATGATATATGTATCTATGTGTGTGTATATCTATATATTAATATATATTTGAGTATATATTGTAAGTAGATTAAAGGGTAGAAATCGAAATGGCAAATGGATCAGTTTAGAAAGTGTATAAACTTATTGCTCAGTCACATGAAGGAACTAAGGTAAAGAGTTCTTGGGCTGAGTAGTGGCTTGTGGTTAGAAGTGCAAGCATCTTTCTTTTTGTTGCTGTGACTTTCCTATTATTCTCCAACTCGTATGCTTCAGTGCAGGCTTCTTATCAACATCCCAGGTAAGCAGGAAGATGAGTGAAGAGGAACAGTAAGAAAAGCTCAGAGAGATGGACTATAGACTTTCACATAGCATTTCCTCATGCGATTTATTATGTTTGGTCGTTTGATTTCACCTTACAGCGAGGAAGATTGGAAAAGGATCTTTGAATTATTATTATTATTATTATTATTATTATTATTATTATTATTATTATTATT
>CABHPR010142105.1:21049-40154 GCA_902168415.1 Peromyscus melanophrys
ACACACACACACACACACACACACACACACACACACACACACACACAAGAAAATATGAACAAAGAAGATGGTCTTAATGTTCACTTTCTGAAAACATATTCCAGACAAAGGGAGGGAGGATATGTGTGCAAAGTGCTGCCTGTACATGTTACTTGAGAACTATCAGAAAAGGAAAGTATTTGTAGATAATTCCCTAGACCAGTTGCTTTATGACAGTTGAGAAAATACATTTGTAGTGCTGAAATGGATCACAAAGCCACTTAAGAAATGATGTCCATTTACACAAATGAAAAATGCACTTGAGTAAGGCTTTGGAATAGGAGGCTAAGGAATTCTCATTTTTAACTTATGTATTAAATGTATTTTTCCTAGGATTAATTAGGGAATTTATAATAAATTTTATCTTTTTTCAGAATCAAGAATATTTGGATTGTATAAGAACATAAATAATCATGATCAGCGTGTACTGACCCTTTGTACAGATGAGGACTCCCTGGACAGGTTTTATCTCATTTTATCCTCACAAGGACAGCAGCAGTTTAGCACTTGGTCTTTTGTAGAGTCAAGACCATGATCAACAGGGAAATCAAGTACATTGTTTGCATCCACAGGGCAGGAGAATGCTAAAGCAGGGACTGGCCTCAGAAGGCAAACTGTAAAGCCCTTGTTCCTGACCACTCAGGATGCAGGCTATGATTCATTGTCACATAAGGACAGGCAAGGTGCCAGAGGTGGTCATTAACTCTGTTTCTCCCTCATCTGTTCATTCTGCCTCTGTTTTCAATGTCATCTTCTGGAAACTACTGGAACAATGCTCTGAAGACTGTAGGCCTATCTCCAACTCTAACTCTGAAGAAGGCCTTGGACAGCATGTCTCAATCTCTGGTTCTCAAGTGCATTTTCTCTTCCAGGATATACATTGCTTACAACCTGAAAACCTCACTTCCTGAAGCTACAAAAACACATATAAGTCAGACTCTTCCTTTACTGGATTAGAGCCTGCTGTTTTGTGATTCCAGAGTATTCTAAACACCACATTCAGCGTCATGGACTGAACAATTACTGGACCTATGATACATAGCTAGCCATTTTTTTTTTGGATTAGCTAGAAGACAGCCTATAAGTCATTCTAATGTATATAATATATAAATATACATTATATAAAGAGATTTTATATATATATATATATATATATATATATATATAGAGAGAGAGAGAGAGAGAGAGAGAGAGAGAGAGAAGAGAGAAAGGGAGAGAAATGTTAATTCTATAAGTTCCATTACTCTAGAGAACCCTAATACAAGTGGTGAGGTATCTGCCACTTCTAGGAGTTATCTACAGAATGATTGTTACACACGGTAATATCCGATTTAGTATGCCCACACTTTACCAAGGCCACTTGTTGGTTTCTTTCACTGGGGCCCTCGATGTGGTTAATTGCTCTATGGCATGTTTCTTTTTTATGGCTTAGGAGCTAAAATAATAAGACAAGCCAGATTCATTTTACTAAAACAAAGTGATTGTTATTTTGTTTGACATGTGTTCCTGCAGCCCAGAGATGATTTAATGACCTCCAGGAACTTTCCAGGGGCTAGGTTGCAGAACTGCAAGTCATGCTCAGTATGCTGAGTCACTTCGACCAGTGGAGCGTGGCTATTGGATCACTCCTCTCTAGGTGACCTGAAGGAAGATCTGCATTTTACTAGAGAAAGGAAACATTCATTCTTACAAACAGGACATCTAAGAATGCATTGCTGTAACAGCAATGCTATGCTCAGGTGTAATAAAACTGATGAGCCCATATAATAAAATTTATGGAAGCAGAGTGAATTCAATTTATTTGAATATGCTCAGTTATGTTTTTGTTTATTCCCATAGCAGATGTTTAATTTACAAACCAGGCAATTACAACAGCTCTTCCAAACAAATAAGAGCAGATTAGTCAAACGTTCACATCAATTTTTATGTTTATCATTAGTTTTATGAAGTGTCATGAATATTCAGTGGTAAGAAAAACTATCATTATGGTACCTGGAAAACCTCAAAATGATGGTTTGCATCTCTAAATGCTTTTTCTCCTTTTTGATAAAGCTATTAATGTGTGTTGTCTCTTATTATGAGTTGAGCTTGCGGGCTGCGATGGAAAAAAGCACTCATTTTCTCTAGAGAGCCTGTGCATTCTCATCCACACACTGAAGCCATTTTTGTGAGAAGTACATGAAAGTGTAATGAAGTTCATATTTTGATTTTTAGTGAGAAGATGAAAGCAGTTTTGTGCTTTTTGGAAAATTACCATGTGGAATTTTTCTTTGCTTTTATAAAATATTAATTTTACTGAAAAACGATTTGCCATGCATATTTTACTCAGACACATCAGCTTCCTCGTCTTTGAAACACATTTTGCTATCCCAGAGGAAACTTTTACTTCCCCAAATAACAGATTCTCTGTAGCTTGTGACTGTGAACCTGTAGATAGAAAGTCTCCATGTGAGGCAATCGATGAGGGACGCCTTTACACAGCGGGGCTTATTTGTCTTGGCTGTGCTTAAGCTGTCGGAATAAAAAGGCTATAGTTCTAATACGAACCAGTGAAACTGCAGGCCATTGTCCATAAACAAGAAAGACCTGTTTCCAATCTGGCTACTTTTCAATGGATTGCACTTTGCAAGCTCTGCCCTAAAAGCAGTGAAATGTCCTCAATATCCTAACCAAATTCCCTATGCATTCCCCCATTCACTGTAATGGCAGATTTCTTGTCGTTAATCGACATTCAGACTGAACAGATAGCTGGCAGACCAGCATGTTCAAATAGCTGCAGAGGGAATAGCTTCAGCAGAGTTATTTTCAATGTAAGTCATGCTAAAAGTTAAAGAGACACAACCTGGTGGAAGCCACTTTTCTGTTGTGAAAGATTCTTTGAATGTAACATTATCTTTTTCTCTCCAACACACTTTTTGCAAAACAGCTCAAGCATTATCTGTTTCATTGTTACTTGTTATAATATGACTCTCCCAAAAGCCTTACCATCAAAATACTTTATATGGCACCAGGGTTTCAAAATATATACCAATTCAATGTATAGTCATCTCCTATTTTTGGAATTTCTAAAAGCATTAGTTATTTTAAATTCAATGTTTAACCCAAATTTATATTTCCTATCATGTCTTCCTTCCTTTAGTTTAGATACATATATATTTTTTAATTGGGCTTGTTTTAAAATAAAACTATTCCAATTTTTTGATGCAATATTTTTCTTTTAAAATTGACTTTAGACATAATAATGTCAGTGTTATAATGTGGTGTAGGGAGAAAAAAAGTCAACATCATCCTTCAGCAAGGAGATACTGAGTCACAGGCCTTGATCTCACTTTACTATTCAGTAAAAGCAATAGCATTTCCAGAAGTATTATAATACTCGCCAGTAGTGAAACAAACTTCTGAAGAAGAGACCAATAGGCACCTGGACAGATAGAGAGGTTGATAAATGAGTGCACACAGAATGCTGCTAGCTGATCCTCCTGGAAATCCTAGAGATCAAGATAAGGCATATCCTAAGTTTTGGAAAGTTTTTACAAAATGTGAATGACTAGCTGGCTTTGACGTGGAGATTCGCAACTAAAAGCTAACAAGATTCTGGTAGTCTTCCACAACAGGCTCTTAAAAGAACACAAAGACCCTGCAAACTATAGGATAAGTCTTCACTCTCCAAGTGCAGGAGAAGCAAAGAGTGAGATATCAAGCCACTTCTTATTGTGTCAGTTGCTATCTGATTTTTTAAAATGTGATCATTTAAAAAGGTGTTGGGATGTTACAATAATGGCATGGGTATGATTCTTGGTACATACAAAAAGCATTTTATGCCAAAAAATAATTTCAGACTATTTGCGAAAGGTTCTGTGGTCATGCACAAATAAAATGAAGTGGAGGCCAACTGATAAAATGCTCTGTTATGGAGTGGCTATCTGAAAGGAGGCTTGCATGGTTCAGGGAGGACCATCTGCTTGAAAGGACACCTCCATGATCTGGTGTCTGTTCAGGAAATCAGGGACCTCATACAATTCTTAAGTTCCAGGATAGCTCAAGTCCCTCTGTCCTCAGGTGTGAAGAAAAGACAATGTTCATAGGCCTTGATACTTTGGATCATACAGCCAAGAAAAACCTGAAGTACATGATAGCTACAAAAGGTGTTGATTCTGATTTGTCTTTCTAAACACAGAAGCCCGAAGATTGAAAGACTCAAGTCAGGTCAAAACGGTAATGGACTGAAAAGATCAGCACATTCTACTTTACGTTTTTTAGGTGACAGTTCTGTTTTTGGAGCTGTGGTTGAGTGTAATCTCACCTCAACCTTATATATGCAACATACAGAATGTGTCAGAGTGGAGAGGGCTGCCCAAGGAGTTCACCAAGTCTTTCAAGGACTGTCAGTGGGGAATTGTCTTTGTATTATATGGTGACACAACCTTATACTAATTGTAATGAAAAATTAAGAACCTTAATATTTGGAACATAAAATCTAATGTTGTTATAACTTTTGGGTGCACTCTTTCCTTTATTAATATTCTAACAGTTTACTTTAGTGTTTCTGGATAATTTTGATTTAAAGGCTACTTTTTCAGTTATCAGAATAGCTGTGCCTGCTCTTTACACCTTCCAGTTACTTTATAGATTGATTGATTTTGGACTCTGACCCAGTCTATATCCTAGCCAGTAAGGTGTCTATACAAACATTAACCAGTCAAGTGGTCTGTGTATCCCCACTGGCTAATTGAGGTCATTTATATTTAAGATTATTAGGAGGTAGTTACTAATTCCTATAGTTTTCTTGACAGTTTTCTAGGTTGCTGGACTGTTGTTCATTCTTTGCTCTATTAGTGCTAGAGGTTTGTTGGATTGTTGTGTGGACTTGATAGAAACCTTCCTATTTTTCCTTTGCTCATTATTGAAAATAATAGTTCTTCTTTCTGATATAGTAAATTTAGGATGCAAAAATCACTCCAAGTACCTAACAAAACCTTGGCATAGTGGAAAGTGTCAATATTTTTGTGCTTTACAATACAATTGAACTATTTTCTGTTGTTTTGACGAGATCTCACTAGTCGCCCAAGATGGTCTGAAATTCACTCTGAAGAACAAGCTGGCATCATACTTAGAATCTTATTTCACCTATGAGACTGCAGGGCTACCATGCATCATTTAAGGTGGCATCATTTCCTGTAAAGTCATTGTTGACTTCCAGTAGTAACATTTTAGGGGAAGGGATAGCTTGGTAGGTATAGGTGCCTGTCACGAAGGCTAACTACCTGAGTCTACCATTCCACATACTATAAATAAATAAGTAAATAATAAATAAATAAATAAATAGATAGATAATAAAGAAAGAAAATGTAATGAACAATTTTAAAAGTGATATTTTAGCTAATTTTCTTTACATGTGTATGGAAGAAAAATAATTATTTTGTATGCTTATGAGGTAAAAAATGTTTTTGCTAATAGAGTTTAAAAGTTAAAAAAAAAGTATTTACTTTTTATTTACTCATTCCTAAAAATGGACATCAACAACAGCTTTAAAGTTGTGGGTTAGAAAGAATGTGAACTGAACCTGGGGTATGACTTGGAATTCCAGCTTTGGGGAGTAGATGCAGAAAGATGAGAAGTTCAAGACTATCCTCAGCTACATAGTGAGTTTGAAGCCAGGCTGGGGTAATCAGCACCCTATTTCAAAATAATAATAATAATAATAATAATAATAATAATAATGATAATGAACTGAAAAGTAAATAGAAAAACATTGAACAGAAAATGGACTACAATCAGGTAAGATAATTTTTAATTCTTCCTTACATTTATTTTCTCCAAAATTGATTGTTATGATACTTACAGTTCTCATTTTTTAGGTAAATAATGTATGTAAGCATTAATTCTCATTTAACATAGCTTTCTATATTTAAAGCACATCATGGAAAATGTCCAAGCCAAAGTGGATGGTGTGAAAAATGGACTCATGACATGACAATTGGGGTAGCGAAGTTGCTGAGTCTTAGTTTCCACATCTACATAGCAGAGGGGAAAAAAGTCAGGAATCTAATGATCAAAACCAAATCCATAACTTAACTATAAACACAATTACTTTTTGTATTTGAGTCCCATTTTGAGTATCATGAAATCTATTTATGGTTGTATCTTAGCAATACCTTCAATGGTTTATTAGATGCCACAGATAACGATATGTGGAAATTAAAACATAAAACCACATAGTAGCTAAGAGGCACTGTGGACAGTACCTCTGGGTAGGTGGTTATTCACTGTATAGGAAAGCAGGCAGAACAAGCCATGAAGAACAAGAGAGCAAACAGCATTCCTTCTCTCAATTCAATTCTTGCCTCCAGGTTTCTGCCTTGAACCCTGCTTTGGCATCCCTAAGTGATGGACAACAGGCTGAAATAATCTTTCCTCCCAAATCTGCTTTGGGTCATGGTCTTTATCACAGTTATATAAAGCAAACTAGGACACTCAGGAAGTCTAATTTGTGCTGCCTAAATAATCTTGGGTGCTGGGCCTTTTACTGTAGTGTTATGAACCTACCAGAGGTCATGATCCTAAAGAGCACTGACTCTCTCCCAGCAGTTCTTAACTACCAATAACTCCTCCACTAAGGTTGCAACTTCACACCCCATCCCTCCTCCATATTACAATTTTCTCTGACTTATTAAGCTTAGAAAAATTTTGAATACACCTGCTTAGTAAGCAGAAGGCATTATAATAAAATACAAATGATATCTTTTATGTCAATGATATTATTAAGATTTTGAACTGGCCTTGTGTTATAACAATTCTGATTAAGTCAACTTGCTGACACTATTAATTTATTTCTTAATAACACTTATTTTACTTTTTAATTTAATTTTGATTTTTTTGTAATTTCATATATGAGTACTGTATTTGCATCATTTTCATTTCATCTCTCCAACTTCTACCATGCCCCACTTATGACTTCACACACATATGTTTATATATATGTATATGTGTATGTATTTATGAAAATATATGTATTGTATAAACACACGTACACATATATGATCATACACACACAAACACACACATATGCATATACACATATCTACTGAGCTCATTTGTTGTTGCACTTAGGTGAATATGATCCAGTTTGACCAGTTGGGACTGGAAAACCTATCAGGAGTATTCTCCCTGGAAAAAATTGATTCTTATTTGAGTGTCTATATCTCTTCATCTAGGGGTAGAGTCTTGTCAGATTTCCTCTACCTGGGTTGGTAGGTCAGCTGGCATTGTTACTACGCAGGTCTTGTTCAAGCAACAACACTGCTGTGATTTCATGGGCACTCCCTTCCTACCATGTCTGGCAGACACTATCTAGTAAGAGGTATAGTGGTTCTCTGGCTTTTAAAAACCTTTCTGTCTCATTTTCAAAATGTTCCCCGAGCCTTATGGATTGAGCCTGCACAGTACATTTACCAATTACAACTTGTAATGACCCAAAGTAACTTTTCCTGAGCATTTTGAAAAGTTATGGATCTCTGTAGCAAAATCCCCTCTGCTGCAAAAGAAGCTTCTTGGATGAGGTGAAGAGCTACATTTATCTGGGATTATAAGGAAAAGTATTTAGAACACAATTAGAAATTTTATTTGTTTAGGAAAATGGCAGTAATAGATTCTCATCCAGGGTCTCTTACCTCTCCAACCATGGGTAGTAGGCCATGTTTACAGTAAACAGATATGCATTCCCTCCTAATGAGTGAGCTGTGAGTTCAATTAGACAGCTATCAGTTACCTGCAATATATAAGTGCCACAATTGTCACCTTGAAAGTATCTATCCATGTTGGTCATTGTGGTGGTTCATAGGCTTTACAACTTGGTATGGCTATGTTCTTTCAAAGCATTTTTTATTTATTTAGTACTTACTTCTTTTTATTTAAGTTTACACACAACACATACACACACACACACACACACACACACACACACACACACACACACACAGACATCAGTATCAGTTTCCCCTCCTTTCACTCCTCCCAGTTCCCTGACCCCATCTTCCCTGTCCCCCAAATCTGCTCCTCCTCTGTTTCCCTTCAGAAAAGAGCAGGCCTCCAGGGATAGAAACTCAACACTGTATAACAAGTCACAATAAGATTAACCACAGACCCTCCTATCAGAACTGGGTGAGGTAACCCTGTAGGAGAAAAAGCGTCCAAAAAGTAGGTGAAAGAGTCAGAGAAACCCCCCACTCAAACTTGTAGGAGTCCCACAAAAACACCAAGCTAACAACCATAACATATTTGCAGAGGACCTAGCACAGACTCATACAGGCTTCATAATTGATGCTTCAGTTTCTTGGAGCTCCTAGGACCCCTGCTTAGTTGATTTTGTGGGCCCTGTTCTACTGCTGTCCTTACCCCTCTGGCTGTTACAATTCTTTTTTCCCCTCTTTCATGGTGTTCCCACCTGTCCCCAGTTGACCACAAAATCTATTCTATTTCGTCTTCCCAGGGAGATCCATGAGTCTCCCTTTATAGCCTTCCTTGTTATTTATCCTTTCTGGGTCTGTAGATCATAGCATGATTATCATCTGCTTATAGATAGTATCTACTTATAAGTGAGTACATACCATCATGTGTGTCTTTCTGAGACTGGGTTGCCACACTCAGGATGATTTTTTTTAGTTCCATCCATTTGCCTGCAAATTTCATGATGTCATTTTTTTAAACAACTGAATAAAACTACATAGTGTAATTGTACAATATTTTCTTTATCCATTGGTGAGTTGAGGGACACCTAGGTTATTTTCTATGCCTAATTATAATGAATAAAACTATAATGAACATAGCTGAGTAAGTGTCCTTGTGGTAGGATGGAGCATATTTTCGGTATATGCCCAAGAGTGGTATTGCTGGGTCTTGAGGTAGATAAATTCCAAATTTTGTGAGGAACCACTTTATTGATTTCCACAGTGGCTGTACATGTTTGAACTCCTATCAGCAATGGAGGAGTGTTCCCCTTGCTCCACATCCTTTTCAGCATGAGCTGTCAATTTTATTATTGATCTTAGCCATTCTGAATTGTCTAAGATGGAATCTCAAAGAAGTTTTGCATTTTCCTGTTGGCTAAGGATGTAAATCTCTGAAGAAAGTAATTAAAGAATATTTGAGAAGATGGAAAGATCTCCCATGCTCATGGATCAATAGGAGCAACATAGTAAAAATGGTCAGCTTACCAAAAGCAATCTACAGATTCTATGAAATCTCCATCAAAATGCCAACACAATTATTTACAGACATTGAAAGTAAAATACTCAGCTTCACATGGTAAAACCAAAAAACCCAGGATAGCAAAAACAATTCTGAGCAATAAAGGAAAATTTGGAGGTATCACCATCCTTGAGTTTAAGCTGTACTACAGAGCTATAGTAATAAAAGCAATATGGTATTGGCATTAAAAAAAAGACATGTCAACCAATGGAATTGAATTGAAGACCCAGATATAAATCCACATACCTATGGACATCTGATCTTTGAGGAAAAAAAAGCCAGAAAGACAAAATGGGAAAAAAAAGCATCTTCAACAAATGGTGCTGGTTTAGCTGGATGTCTGAATGTAGAAGAATGTAAATAGATCCACATTTATCACCCTGCACAAAACTCAACTCCAAATGAATCAAAGTCCTCAACATAAAACCAGATATACTGAACCTGATAGAAGAGAAAGTGGAGAATAGCCTTGAATACATTGGTACAGGAGACAACTTCCTGAACTCCAATAGCACAGAGACTAAGATCAACAATTAATAAATGAGACCTCATGAAACTGAAAAGTTTCTGTAAGGCAAAGAACACCATCAAAAGAATAAAACAGTAGCCCACAGAATGGGAAAGGATTTTCACCAACTCCATATCTGACAGACGGCTAATATCCAAAATATATAAAGAACTCAAGAAACTGGACATCAATAAACCAAATAATCCTATTAAAAATGGGGTGCATATCTAAACAGAGAGTTCTCAATAAAATAAACTCAATGGCTGAGAAACACTTAAATAAATGTTCAACATCGTTAGTCATCAAGGAAATGCAAATCAAAACCACTTTGTTGAATTTTTATATTTATACATTTTATTAGTTCTTTGAAAATTTCACATTTTCTGTAGCATACTTTGGCCTTCCAAAGGAGCATCCTTAACTTACCCAGAGCCATACTCTTAGAGAAAACTGACACTTTCTTTCCCAGCAGCTAATAATTACCAATGGCTTCATAATTTAAGGTGCAATTTCATGACCAACTCCCATATCCATACTGGAACTTGTTCTGGCTTGGGGTTACACAGGTGTTGCTCATGCTATCACAACTACTGTGAGCTGTAAGTTCACATGTGCAGCTACCCTACTATGTTCAGAAAATGTTTCTTTGTAGTCATCCAGGGAGATATTTCTCTCAAAAATACATGCATGCCTTTTATTGATGTAGACAAAGATACATTTTGCTGAGAATTGTTATATAGTTGTTAGACAATAAACGTTTGAGCAGAATAAGATGCTAGTGGCCATAAGAATATACAGCAGATGACAACTAATATCCAACAGGTTGACCCACCAGATGAATAATTCCCTGATGAGGAGTCCCCCACTAGGCATGGACCATGGGGTCACAGACTATGAATACTATTTGCTTTTGTCTGTAATTTTCTCATGTGTTACTACAATTCAGCCTGGATTGATAGTGTGTTTTCTCCATGAATATACTGAGCACATTTTTCTGTGGATTGTCAGGAAGATGATTTCTCCTTAAGCTGTATAATTTTGATAAATATAAAATATACTAGGAAATGCTCCATAACTAGATCTATTTACTGTTCCACGAGGATTGTAAGACACTTAGGCCCAGTTTTGTATCATTAGCTCAGGCGGACCCAAGAAGAGCTACAGTACTTCCCCAGTTCAAGACAATCACATACAACTAGCTGATTTAAAAATCTCAGAGCAAATTCAAAGTAGATTAGTTGCTTCTGAAAATGAATCATACAAGGACAGATTTCCAGGTGTCTGGTTGTTGAACCAAGGTCAGGCATAAGCAACTTTTGTGCCAGTTCACCGCTTGGCCTGCTAAACTCTGGGTGATAACATTAAAGACATAACTCCTTACACAAATTCCTCAGTAACTAACTTTCTGCACGAACTTCTAATCTCAGTTTTATGATACAAGACTCAAGGTTCAGCCAACTGACTGTTTATATTTAGGTTCTGGGATGCTTTTAAGGTCACTGTCCCTTGAGAAAGTGCAGTGCACCCCAGTGCTATCTGTGTTCCACCCTCACTTTACAGCCTGCACACCAGGCAGCCTGGCTGACAGCAGAGCATTGCCATGGTTACTTCTTCCCAGCCACACCCACTGCCTGAGCAGTGTAATAATCCAAGCCCTAGAAAAACTAACACTTTTAAATGGTCACTTAGAGTTTTTATCACACTTAGAAATATAGAATACAACGCACAATTTCTCTATTTTTAAGCTCCCCAATACTTTAACTTTTTAACCCCCTTTATGGGTTATCTCCTAAGCAAGACAGCAAAATAGCTGACTCTTTTTTCACAGCTGCAGCTGCCACACTAACCAGAAATAAATAAATAAAACACTTAGTTTAATAATATTCCATAGTGTACCTTTACCACATATTCATTATTCATTCATCCATCAGAATATAGACATCTAAGTTGTTTCCATTCTCTGATGATTATGAATAAACAATGAAAATGGATGAGCATGGATCTTTGTAGCAGGATGTAGAGTCCTTTGGGCATGTTCTCAAGACTTACCAATCATTTAGAATACTCACAGATATCAGGAAACCAGTGAGGAGTGATCAGGCCAGGTGGTTGCTTCCAAATGACAGGAAAGAACACAGTAAAGTAGAAAGGAAAGGAGGATGATGGTAAAACAAAGATTAAGTGGAATGGAAGATGGAAGACAAGGTAGAGTATGGAATAAGTAGAAGGACACTAACACAAAAGGCCTTTTGAAAAAATCGCACAAAAACTTTCAACAGTGTAATCTTCCTAAAATCTAGACATATACATTTATTAAAATACTTTAAATGAAAGTACCCCATAACAATGAAACTATGCCCCTACTAGTCACCACAAGGTGGCAAATAAAACTCCCAGTACCAGAAATGGGTTACCTCTTTTGGAGCTGTTGGTGACTGAGTTCCTATAGACCACCTAAACATTGTAGGCTATCATTGTTGCTCTTTCTTACCATCTAATCCTTGATAGCAAAAACTTAGTGTTGAAAATGCCATACACTTGAATCATAGAAAATGGAGAAACCATGTAGATACTGATGTGGAAGGTTTTCATAATACTGGAATGTTTGATGCACATTCCTAGAGAAGAAAAGTAATCTTCAGTCTTACCCAACTGGGTACCCTGTAACCTATAACAATGGCTGATCTAGCAAGATATTATTGGTACAATAGTAGCATAAATGATATGGAACTAGCCAATAATCTTTTGTAAGTCTATTTAAAGTTTCTGCCCAAGATGAAACCCATACCTGTTAGCCTTAATTTAGCCAAAACAACAACAACAAAACAAAAGCAAAATACAGTATGTCTTGTTAGGTAATAGCCCTTACCTACTATTATTATTTTGTTAAGTAGACATAGTGTTAAACTGAAGGCTAATTACTTATTGCTATACCCATAGAGTAGTTCATCTCAGAAGCCTCATCAGAGAAGCTTCTTGCAGTAGAAAGCAATTACCACAGAAACTCTTCACAGGGCAATGTGCAGAAAATAAGATCCTGAGGATGGCTCAACTCTAAATGGGACACCTATATGTCACCCCTTCCCAGCAAGGCTCAGGGATTATTGTTGAACAGGGTCAGAATGATTGAAAGAGCTGGAGGTGGTAGATGACTACATCAACACAATGTTTGCTGGACATACGAGGGCAGTTACACATGTGAGTGCAAAGCTTCTGTGACAACATTTGAAAGACTTGAATATGCCTAAACCAATAGAAATCCAAGCATGGAGGGAGAAGGGGGATGTTAATTTTAGCCACTAACTGAGGCATTATTGTTAAGTGGTAGCTTTTGGAAGAGGAGAATAGGTTGTGTTTTTTTGTTTGTTTGTTTGTTTTTAAGAGTGTGACCTCCATAGGTTTACACACTCCATGGGATGGCTCTACATCCAAGAATATCATTGCTCTAGATGTGGTGGGACCTGAGAAAATGGAACCAATAAATGAAACATGCTAAAATCTCATGCAATAGCCACCTTTATTCAGAGCCTCAGACAATTTATACTCTGAGGGTTAAGAAAGGTCACATGAACAAAGTTCTCATGAGTTCCAGCTGTATATAATCACAAGGAAAACCATCATGTGGCAAAAACATAGTTTTCTTAGAGGCATATAAAATGTAGTTTAAACATTTAGTTTAATAACAAGATCAAGTAATAATGAGTAATGTGAAGTGAACTCACTCCTATCTGCCACATCTTGAGGAGCATGAAAATATATTCCAAGAAGAATTCCATGTTTTGATGAAACTGAGATCAGACAACTCTTGTCTTGTTTCTTGGAGTGTTCTCACAAGCACTCAGAATTCTCCTCACATGACTCCACAAACTGGATTGGATGTGTTAAAACAAAGAATAGGTAGTTGGGTGAATAGGGTGGATCTATGGGTAGATAAGAAAGAGATTAAATATGTTCAAAGTATATTGTATGTCACTCTCAAAATTAGTAAAAATATTAATTGAAAAAATATCAATATGGACATATGATTTAAATATATAATTCTTAAAAGAAGTACATATGCCCAATAATGACAGGAAAAAGTTCAACATCATTAATCACCAGAAAAATTCAAATCAAGATTAAACTATACTTCTATTTACCCTTTCAGAACAGCTATCACAAAGCAAAGACACAGCAACAAATGTAGGTGAGGATTTGAGGGGAAAGTGAACATTTTTATACTTCTAATAGGAATGTAAATTAGTGCATTCACTAAGAAAATTAATACGGGCAGTTCCTCAAAAATGAAAATGACTGTCAGCATACCACAGAGATACTTGTATATTCACATTTATTATGGTGGCATTGATAACTGTCAAGATATAGCACCAGCCTAGATAGTCATCAACAGATGGAACCAATGGTACATGTAAGCAATGTTTTACTTGTGTTTACTTCCATATTGATGAATAAAATTATGACATTCACAGGAAAATGGATGGAAATAGAGACAACCATGTTAAGCAATATGAAACAGACTCAGAGGAATGCCACATTTTCTATAATATGCAAAATCTGGATATATATATATATATATATATATATATGTGTGTGTGTGTGTGTGTGTGTGTGTGTATGTGTGTGTGTTTATGATGAAAATACTGGAACATGATTCCTTGGTAGAAGGAAGGGAGCTAAAGCATTCTGATATTCTCATCATTCACATGTACATATTTGTGCCATGTTGTAAGTAATGCATATAATTAGTAATAATTCTCAATCTCCAGCTTTATCTTTCTATTATAACTTATAGTCTCTAAGTTCTAAATATTTTGTTCTGAAGCCCTATGATTTTATACACTTTGTATTCATTATATTATTTAAGTCATGAATATTTCATATTATACTATTTGGGAGTTTTATGAATGTACCACCTTATAAGCATTTACTGCTTTACTAGCCTGAAAAGTTACTTATCCTTTGAGACGGCAATATTATCTTGTAAAATTTGTTGTATTTGTTATTGTAACATGAAATCACTTATCTATTAAGTGTTTTTGTAAAAGGCAAATGCATGCATAGGAAAATTTTCACATTTTAAATTGAAATTTTATAGGCAAAGTAAGTACTAATTTGCAAGTATATAGTATCCTTAGTATTATTTGTGCTGTTAGTACTAACATTATTAAATGGCTTTTTATTGAATTTATCAATGATATTTAAAATATAAATTACATACATTTCACATAAATATAATTTTACTGATTTAAAAACTAGGAAAATTATTAAAATTTTGAGTGGAATAATTATGTTTTATTATTTTCAATAATGTATTTATTGTATACTATAGACAATTTCCAAAATACTGAACAGTTTTATAATAATGAATAGAATATAGTCACATTTCTTTAAAACAAAAGGAAATTTGGAGTTTTGAATGATAACTTTTGTGATCTAGTAATAAGCAGCAGTATTTAATCTTTAGAACTTTTATAAACAACTTCTTTAGAAATTCTGTCCAATGCTTTTAAAAATACACATTCAAGAGCATGCTTCCTGTTGGATAATATTGTATCAAAACATTTGCAGTACTTGCAAGCAACCCTGACTAATTATAGCTCATTAACACCCTAATGAGTGTGAAGGCAAGAAGAATGGAAGAACTGAGTCTTTGAATCAAAGTTTATTATTATTTTTCCCTTATTTGTCTCTCTAACCAAAGAACATATCACACCTACATCTTGTAATTGATGAAAGAAAATGATGATGGTTAATTTTAATAAAGTCAACTTGTCACAGCCTAGAATAACCTGAAAAGATAAATGATTTGAGGAGTTATCTAGATCAGGTGGGTAGGTGAGCATGTCTTTAGTGAGTTATCTTCATTGTTAATTGAGGCAGTCACAGTCCTTAGACAGTTGATGGTGCTGAGCTATAGAAAACAGGAGGAAGCTAGAGGAGAGCAACAAAGTAAGGGCCCATTTGTTCCGTTTTGCTCTTGATTGTAGATGTGATGTAAATATCTTCCTGAGTGGCTTCTTTGACTTCTCAGTAATAACCTCTAACATAGAGTTGTAAGTCAAATAAACCGTTTCACACCTTATCTTGCTTCTGGTTATTATTTTTTTAATCATAGCAACAGAAATAAACTTGGAAGAAAAACTGGCTCCCAAACCTACTTACCAGCCCTACTAGATTTTCAACAGTTTTGAAACTCAGAAGGATTTAGGACATCTTCTGTTTGAGTTCCCAACAATTTCCATCAGCATTGAAGATTCTGCTCTGTTCAAACAAAATGTGGTTGCTTGTGTGTTGCTTTGTATAGTGGGCAAATTATCTTTGCTGGGAACTAAAACCACCAATTCAAGGAGTTAGCTTACTGGTAGGAATTAATTTACATTTTTGAGAATAATACTCAATATTGGGGGGAAATTGGGTAAATATAAATTAAATCAAGCCACAATAATAGATTGAAGAATGCATTAACTATATCCCAATTTTTCTTGTATAGATGTACATTTGAGACTCTTCAGTTCTCTTTGGTAAAATAAAAAACATTTCTTTTCAGTGCTTTGAGTATTATTTCAGGTGGCTCATGGGAAATATTTAGAAGATTAGCTAGATTAGTTGATTTTGATGTTTTTTTCTTAAAACAATAATACTACAATGTAAATTATTGTGATTTCTGAGTTTACTTAGATATTATTATGTAGTTTTTTTTTTAAATTACAACATGGCTAGAAATACAGTGATATAATTAACAAACATTAGGCATGAGCTAGTAACCCACTCATAAACCAACTCAGGCTTTCCAGGATTTGCTGATCAACTCCCTTTATGTTGATGTATCAACTCAGTAATTGTTTAAAATGTAGCACACCTGTGCGAGGCTGGGTTATATGATGAAGAGAGTATGGGTTCTGTTGGAAATTACACAGTTAGATGCCTTCCATGTGGATCACATCTTCAAATTCTATTGTCACAATGCCTCAAAAGAAAAAGAAAATAGAGAAATGTGATATTTTTACATGGCGTACTTTAACAGCTGTTCTAACAAAAATACTTAAGGCAATAAAGGATTTTCTGATCTTCATGATCACTGTGATTTCTGCTTTGTCCAAGCATCTCTCTCTCCTTCTTTATAATACTTGTTGACATAGATAATTTTAAAATACTAAAATAGCTGGTGTATGTATGCTGGGAGTGTTCAGGTTCTCTAAGGATAGACTAACTTATGGCATTTGATACTTACTTTTTTGTGTTGCAGGGTTTTCATAACCAGTAATTTTCAAGCTATTGCTACTGCTCCATCAGTCAGTGCTTACTCCACAAAGCTTTTCTACCATTTCTACCTAAATATACACAAGAGTTTATTTCTTGTTTAATATGGAGAAGAAAGGTCACCATAGGCATAGAATTTCCCTTTCAATTGTAGCAGATTGTCTATTATTGGATAGTTTCTAAAAGGTAGTATTTACACCTAATCTCCCAAATAAATCATAGAAATGTTTTCAAACATTCCATCCACTTACAGATGAGGAAGCTGATGCATAGGGTAGTCAAGAGATTTTCTTTATATCAAGCAACTAGTTGTTGGCAGAAATAGCATTCAAACTATTGAAATTTTGCTTCAAATAGTGAATAAAGGCATCAACATGACTAGATCTTGAATGAATGATAAAATATATAATAAAGTTTTTTAAAGTAGCAGTGAGGTTTGGTGGTTAACATTTGTTACTTTAGTTAAGGCTCACTATGTGTTTGAGTACTTTGATAAAACATTTAAATAAGTGTGAGACAAATGATCACACCTGTAAGGAGAACTAAAAGTTGTACGGCCTTTGGCAGTTCAGCTTTGAAACAATGACAATAGTTGTTCTAGGGAAATGGTCTAACATCTCTAGCAGCCTTACAAACCAGTGCAAAGTGCTCTTACACCTTAAAAATTCAGTTAGCAAGACGGAGGACTCCTCAACTGTGCTTAGTCACAAGAAGTCTCAGATGAATTACGTAGGTCCTTAGACTCTTTTCCTGGATAACTATAGTATTGCCTACAATCCATGCCATTTATTGAAAAGTAAATTTTAAATTGCTATGTTCCTTCAGATTCTTTTAGTTTGTCTTTAGTCTAACCTGACAGACTTTTCCATCATTAAATTCTGTTATAGTTTCTGCTCTTTTCTGACAATTGTGTTTTTTTTTTAAAAAATTTTGAACAATCTTAGGGAATATTTTTACTATGATTTAACCTTTATTTTGTCCCTTCAAATGAATCATGAGAGAGCTGTTTTCTCATATCAGTCACACATCTGCAACATGGAACTCTGTGTATGATATTAAAGTATTTGAGCAGCTCAAATCAAAGAACTGTAGTATATTAGTTGTTTCTCTTGCAGAGCAAATTTCAATAGAGCGCTTTTGTGGGAGACTGCTTCACATTTCTCTGTATTCTATTTCCTACTGAATTCTTTGCAGCACAGTCATTCTAATGCAACTTTTAAATACCCACTTTCTTTAGCAGCAGAGATCGGTGGGATTAGGATGCAGCCACAGGAAGACCATTACTAATGAGGATCTGGGGAATTGAGAGCTCAAATCATGGAAAGGGTCCCAAGGGTAAATAAAATCTGGAGATAAATCCAAGACAAGTATGCCAAAGGGAAACATGAGGGAGTGCAAGGTAAAACTTCCAGAAAGGACAGTGAGAAGCAGAACGGTAGTGAATCAGATGCCTCGTGTCTGCAGACTTCCTGGGTGCACCAGCTGCATTCCTGGAGATGCACAGGACTCACACCAACAGATAATTACACATCAGGTAGCACCCTCAGGTAAGGCAGAGGAGAGCAGGACTTAGCTAGGAGTGCATGGGCAATGAGATGGCAATAGGGAGATGGTAACTTGAACGTATACGTTTGCCTCCCCTTTTTAAACTGTGATCCATCAAACATCTGACTCCCCATGGAAGGTCCATGTATGTTAATGGTGGAACCTAAAGAATAGTGTGTTTACCCAAGTACTTTTAGGACACAGGAAAGAAGAGCCAGTGTTCAGTTTTAATTCATCTCTACACTGTCCAGGGGACTTGACTTTTCAGCTTTCTTCTGAGAAATAGGAGAACCATTTAAGAAAACAGATTGGCTTTCAGTATTTACCTATAGCTCATTAAAAATATGATGGTTAGAAACCTTCAGTATAACTGTCAGTTATATCAAAAAAATCTAAAAAATGCAAATGAAAGAGGGAATGTTGTAAAATGTTCTCAAGTTCTAGGCTTTATGATTGTGTGTGTGTGTGTGTGTGTGTGTGTGTGTGTGTGTGTGTGTGTGTGTGTGT
>CABHPR010142105.1:40164-69249 GCA_902168415.1 Peromyscus melanophrys
TGTGTGTGTGTGTGTGTGTGTGTGTGTGTGTGTGTGTGTGTGTGTGTATGTGTGTGTAGCTTTACTGGAGTCAGAAGAAGCTGGATCCAGAATGATACCACCTGTCTATAAGTGGAGCACAAACATTGGTTTCTTGTTTGCATGTTACAGAATAGAGCTATATATTCATTCAACTATAAAGGCTCTATACAAAGATGCTTATAGAATTAAAGGTATAGAACATACCTTCTTTAATTACAATCCAAATAAGGGGAACAAAGAAGAAACACTAAATCAAAAGAGTAAATACCAAATAAGAGCCCAAAACAGTAGAGCAAGATTGTGAATGACATTAAATAAATGGATCAAATTGATGTGGTACGAGGGTTTGTAGACAATGAAGAATATGTTTAAACATACTGTTTAAATCAAGGCAGATATCTATTTTCTCAAACATTTAGAATGAAAACTTTCAAAATCTTTCCTCTTGCATTTTGAAGTTTGTGGTAAATTCGAAGTTCAGTCTGGTCACCCAGTTGGGAACTGGGGAGGGACCTCAGTTGGTAAAGAGCTTTCTACACAAGCATGGGGACCTGAGTTTGGATCACTAAAACCCGCGTTAAAAAGCTGCTGTGGTGATGTGTGGCTCTAGGCTCAGTGATGGATGGTCAGAGACAGGTGCATTTCTGTAGCTCACGGACAGCCAGTACCAGTGACCCCATGAGCTCAAGGTTCAAGGAGGAAGGTACTGACATGATCTCTGGCTTCCACAAACAGGTACTCATACACACAGGTACATACCATGAAAACACACAATTAAATAATAAATTCTGTCAGCTCACTGTGCACCCTATTGCACATGGATCTTGAATCTGTCAAACTGTAACACAGCAACATGGATCGATTTTTTTCCTCCTTTCCCTGACTCCTAATCTCCCACTTCTGATAAAAACCATTCTACTTTCTACTTTCACTGGGTCATATCTGTTAGCTTTCACGTGTAAGAGAGGTCATGCCAGACTTGTTTTTTGCTGCCTGGTTTATTTCATGACCGCAGGTTCCATCCATGATATCACAAATGACAGGGTTTTATTCTTTTCATAGATAAACAATATTTTACTATATGTATTTATCCCTTTCCTTTATCCATCCTTCAGCTGGTGGACACTTTAATTGTTCCAT
Organism: Peromyscus melanophrys; assembly: GCA_902168415.1. Classification (NCBI taxonomy): domain Eukaryota; kingdom Metazoa; phylum Chordata; class Mammalia; order Rodentia; family Cricetidae; genus Peromyscus; species Peromyscus melanophrys. Next base: position 41,326 of record CABHPR010142105.1, read on the forward strand.
TTTGTGGCTACTGTGTGAAGTGTTTCGACGAGCAAAAAAGTACTCAAGTTTCACTGAAAAAAATGTTTGGACTTCTGATAATTGTTTTTAAACACATTATCACATTTAATGAGGGAAATCTCACAATTCTGAAAAGGTGAATTCAGAAAAGTGAGGCATTAGGTTCGTGACTTCATAGTTAAAAGGCAAAAAGATTGTGTTCAAAGTCAACTTGCCTGGATTCCACTACTTTATCAAGAACACTTGGCATGATGACCATGTCCCAAGATCCTAAGTCCAGCCCCCCACAAAATGTGACTATACCTTGTAGGGTGAACTTGACTGACTGAGGACACAAAGCAATATTTACTAATTAATGTTTAAATTCATAACTGTTTGAAAATGAGCATATTTAATTTTTATGACCATCTTCCTTTCACCTCTCAAATCTATGTTCACCAATAATAATGAGTCCTATATTTTCCACTACCTGCCTATATCAATAACATTTCCTGTAGATTGTTTAGATAAAGTTTGCTAAAAAGACAAAGAATACAGTCTATTTGAAGGTAGCACCCTACACAAACATTATGGAGTCCAAAAAAGTGAGACCCATTTGTTTCTTAACTTATAGCTTATAATTAGAGCTAACCAATGCGCTCCATTATCTACCTGTCATCATTATGCCTCCTGATCTAGTTTTCTACTATAAAGGAGATGCCTGCAGACAGTTCCAGAGGTTGCTTCTTGGTGACCAAAGCCATAGTCATCTCTCTCATTTGTTCCCTCCCCTTCAGGGGCACACAGGCCTAGGTGTCACAGTGTCAAATCCTCACGCCCTAGCTAACTCTTGGCATTTTCTTGAATCTTGTCCTTATGGCCCATGGCACTCAGCCAGCATGAATGCCAAGCCTCTCTTGAAGTGTTGACTTTCCTTTGCTGTCTATACTATCTAGCCACAATTTAATTTATTTACAAGATTTAATTGTGCACAACCACGGGATTTTTATATTTTCATTAAATGCAATTTTTAACATTAACTAAGACATGTCTGCAATTTTAAAAACTAGATTTACATTTCTTCTCTCAGAGGGAAAAAAATTTGAAATTATTTATAACATACATGTTCTGCAGCTTGGTAAATTCCTCTGAGAATTACATTTCTCACAGGAATACTTTCTGCCAATAACTCAAAAAAATGACAAAGATTTTATATTTGCACTGGAAAGACTCATCTAAAACCTCATTAGCTGTTCAAGAGCACTGTTAGGAGTATTAGGAAACTGCTTTGCCCATCACTATTGTGGCTTATAACCAGCAGAGATTATTCTCTTTAAGCTCTATGTGGCAACACTTGTGTTGCCTGCAGATGTTTATCTCATTCAATCCAAATTCACTGATTACCCTTCCTCTGTGAACTTTACCATGGAAGGCATGATCATTTTTTTTTTTTGGTTTTTTCGAGACAGGGTTTCTCTGTGTAGCTTTGCGCCTTTCCTGGAGCTCACTTGGTAGCCCAGGCTGGCCTCGAACTCACAGAGATCCGCCTGACTCTGCCTCCCGAGTGCTGGGATTAAAGGCGTGCGCCACCAACGCCCGGCTCATTTGTTTTTTAAGGGCTGCTTTTCACTGGGACAAAGTTATTATGTTACCAATTCTTGATAAAGCAGTAGCATCGAGGCAAATTGAGTTTGAACACCTTGGTTGAGCATCCTCATCTTCATCATCTTCAACCCCATCCCTGTACTCACTTTATGAAATTACATTGCTCATTCAGCATCTCTCAGTTAGTGAGTATCAGTGTGAAGATTCATACATTTGTTTTCAGGGAATGAACATCTACTCAGTCATTAGACTCCAATTATCCAAACTTTTGGTGTTTTGTATATTATTTTTTTAAGTACAGGATATTAATCACAAGGAACATTCCTGGAAATTACTCTAATTCAGTACTCTATATAATAGCTGGTTTTATGATCTCTCTAGACAGAACAAAATAAAAAGCAGTTAGCTGAATATGTTTGTCTTGTGATTTCAATCTTCCAGTACATTTGGAACGGTCTTAATAATTTATAATTATCTAAAATTATTAGCATAAATACAAAATGAAGTTGTAGTTATAAAACATATATAATTAATTGTATGTTTGCTTGTCTGATAATACTGATAATTGTGACAAAAAGAACAAGAAATAAAGTTATCAATTTTGTAATACAGTTTTTAGATTAGAATATATAAAAGCAAGATATTAGAAAGTGAAGATTGCTTATACCATTAGTCTAAAGAGGACACAGTCGAATTCTGATTATTGATTTCATCTATGGATGCCCATATAAAACAGAAGCATTTTGATACTTTAGTAGCATGAACCATGGATTAGTCTTTAAAAAGCAAAGAAGCATTGTACAAATGAGAGTATGACTTTGCATTCCTAACTCAGATACAAGTTTCTGATGAATAAGAAGAAACATTAGGAAAAGTGATGCATATCATGCTACATACAGACTTTATTTATTAGCCTTATCATTGCCTGTCTTCCCAGGAGAAGAAGGTCAGGGGAACTTTGAATAATTACTGCTAAATTTCCTATATCCTACCCCTTCCTATGTTACCAGGCCCACAATAGGTAGTCAGTAAATACTAACTGAATAAATAAATTTGCTTACCATTTAAGAACATATTATCCTAGGCAGAACAAATTAGGAAATAATATTTTCTTTTGCACTTGAAGAATCAGAACAAAGGTCATCGCTATGTGGTTGTAGATGCAGTGTGTAGATTATGAAATATGTAGCTTTTAAGTGAAAACAAAGAAGTTTGGTGTAGACAAGCACAGTGAGACCAATTTGTATACAGAAACTAAACATTTAGATCTGAAATATTGTTGGTACGTTGCAAGGATTCCCCAGGCCATCACAGGCTCCTTCGTGACCACAGGGGGCCATGTAACATCAGCTGTTTGCTCAGCAAGTGTGAATCAACAGCTCTTTCCCCCATGAGGCATGCACAACTGAGATGTTTTCTCTCTTAATGTGAGAAATCTAAACTTATTCTGCATGAGGCAAAGCACAGTGCTCTTGTTTACAAGATCCTAAATTCTGGAGTTGTCTGTCATTTAGGCTACAAAATCACCACTACCACCAATATAGGCTTTGGGGGAGAAATGAGGTTTTGTTATCAAAATGCTTTTCATTTCTTACAAGGGAAAGAAGAAAGACCATTTAGTTCTTGTCTTCTTTTCTCATTTTTTTAACCAAATCAGCAGTCAATCTAAATACTCAATGAGTGTGTAAATGCATATGAAGGTGCAGAGTGTTGTTCTGAAGGAAGCACTTCACTTCTAGGTCTACTTCTGACTGATGTACAATGTAGCAATTGCTGGTGACCATTTGGTTTGAGTGTTTCCTACTCTACAGGGCACATGGTCTGGCTCTGACTGGAGGTTGGCCAATACAAATTATAGGTGAAAGCTAGAGAGTGAAAGAATTAGAAATTCGGGTTCAAGCTCCATCTCTGCCCATGTTCTGACATTCTTATGCATATGACATCTCCCTTTCTTAGGTTCCCAGAATCCTTAGTATGTGGTGTCTCATGCACTTCTTCTCTAGTGTATGGAATTTGATAGTCTCTTAGTATAATCACTGCCTGAATGATTAACTCTCCTTTGAGAGTTTCACTAACACTATGCACCAACATTCTTACTAGACAGCTCCTTTTATAGGAATGAACAGATACATTAACCACATTGGTTCTTTTATCTAGTTTTTTGGTTTCTTGTCATGATAAACTATTACCACATATTGAAATTAGCCTACTTGTTGCATTAAATTACTCGTGGCTGTAACCGCAAAGGTTAGTGTAATGGTTGATTTTAATTGTCAACTTAAATGGATCTGGATATAAGTAAAAGTCAAGCCACTTGATATTCCTCTGACAGTTTTTCTTGACTAGTGAAGGCCTTCCTTTCTGTGGCAGCCAGGTAAAAGCATATAGTTGAGGAAGCTCTTGGCTTTGGTTTGCTGGTCTTTCTTCTTGTTAACAAGTTCATCTACACAGTTGCTGCTGTATTACACAGAGAACAGCTGAGCTACAGTGGTATCATTTTTGTCCATTGCACGTTCTTCAATTTTTATAATTTGTATTATAACATTGACGTATTCCCAAGAGAATTACATCAAAATCATGCTTTATAATTCCTGAATCTGAGAAGTTGAGTAGTGAGTAAAATTGTTGAGAAGAAAGACAACTCTAAATTTCAGTTTAATTTTTGATTTATTGAATTGTAACAAACTAAAATTTGTAAGTTCTTTAGGAACAGGTAATAATAGCATCATCTATGTCATGAGCCATTATTTGAATGACTTGAGAAGGAATGAGATGCTCAGACCAATTGACTCCATGGAGAAGAACCCAGTGACAGACCAGCATTAACTCAACTGCTAAAGGCTACAGGTGAAGGTGTGAAGTGAAATATGTAGATAAATAATAGAACACTTATATTTTAATATCTGAAAGGATGGCTAAGTTATTTGAAAAAAGTTTCTATAATTAAAAGCTCTTTCCTCCAATAATAGGAGAAAGGCAGAGGAAAGCTTAAGAATATCAGTTTTTCCACCTAAACAATGTTTCATTAAGGTAGGAAGCATGAATTTGGGCATTAGAGTTCAATGTATTCTAAAGATTTCTCTATGGAGAAAGGAAGAAATGTTAGCTGAAATATTAGCTCATTCTAGGTGCTAAATAGATCTTGAACTACAATATTTGCTGGATACATTTATATTTCTTCACCATACTGCATCTTTTCTTTTGTTTGTTTCTGTTTCCCCATATGAGACATCTTCTGTCTGAATAATGGCAAGATGGGAGGGACAGGATTGGGAATATATGTGCTTGTGTAGAAGCAGCCACAGCATGCTTTTCTGTTTTTTGATAACAAAGTAATTTTTTTCAGAGATATAGTTAAAGTAAATTTAGAATGTGGATTTAAAAAAATACTTGTCAAACTGCTAGATATTGTTTTCATTGATATAATTTACCCAAAATAAATACTTTTCCTTTTTTTTTGTCCAGACATAATTTTAAATATGTCTATACCTTTAAAAATACATTTAAGAGGAAATCAGGTCAAATGACAAATATACGATATATTTTATAAACAGGAGTTTTAGTGAACTTAAGTGAATGAATTTTGTTCAATGTAAAACCAAGTTTTACTGAAAGAAACAAGCCTTACAGGAATCAAGTTCAAGTTTATTTTAGCAAGCTTTGATTATTTTCACAGCTGTCAGAGTGAGTCTTATTTATTAAGAATTGATGCTGAGTTTTTCTTCTTGCTTTTACTTACACTTTAATTCCTGCATATTTAAAATAATAGATAAACCATTATATTTTCTCAAAATAAGTAAAAAGCACTATAATTAATGCTTTCTTTATTGGTTTGAATGCAATTACTCAACTTGAATAAAAATTGATTCACATATGTGTGTAATTTATTTCCTATGGAAATAAATCAGAATTAAGTAAACTTCCAGCATGGTGCAATGCAATTCTTTCATGAAATTAAAAGGAAAACTGCTGTAAATCTCCCTCAGTGTACTACTTCCTCTAGTCCATTGGCAATGTGTGGTCAAGTAATAATTTATTTCTCTAGGATAAAATTGCCACTTTATTTTCTATAAAGTTTGAAAGATTCTCTCATTGCTCTACATAATTTCAAAGATCCGCTGATGGAAATAAGGAAAAATGTATTTCAGAATATTGCCTCAAAGAGCTGCCCATGTGGCTGTTCACACAGATATCTAAATTGTATGTGTATATAAATTCCAGTATGTATGAATGTGTACCATGTCCACGCCTGGTGCCCAAAGAGGTGAGAAAAGGGCTGGAGCTGCCCTGAAACTAGAGTTATATCTGATTATGAGCAACCTGATGTAGGTGTTAGAACCAGACCTAGTTCCTCTCAAAAGCACCAAATGTTTTTAACCGTTGAGCCTTCTCTCTCCAGCAAAAGTTTTATAAGAATACTTCAGTTATTTGAGTAACTCACAACCCTAAGATCTGATAGAAATGGCTTCATTAATATAGATTTGCAACTTTCAGGTGCTTTGCCATAAAACTTCTTAACTTTCTTTTACAAATAAATATCAACCAAAATAAACATGTAATATGACATTTTTTCAACATCAGAAGATACATTCCCTGAATTTTAAATATTAACAAAACCTCTACTTTTACATAGATTACATTTTGGGAAGTCAAAAAGATAAAAATGTCAATTTTTTTATTTTATAAGCTAGTACACTGTGGCTCTTTGAAGTATATAGTGTAGATAGGATAGAAGAGTAGATTGTCCTTGAATATTCTTATATGTCATTCATAATTTAATTTTATGTGGAAATAGTGTTGATATAAAAAGCCAAATTAAAAAAAAATCATTATCTATTTTTATTGACTGTCTGTTGTTCCTTACACTTGTTTCTTTATTTTTTGGAAAGGTAATTATGAACTTGAACAGAGCTGACTGCTAACTAGAACACCCTAACTCCCTGTCTGCTGATATGGATACATGGAAATAAATACAGTATGACGTCACTCAGCTGTGTGCAAGTTGCCATGTTTTTCCTCCAGATGAAAGTACCTGCTACCTAGAGATAAACACACAGACCCAGCCAATATTTTTGGAAGGAAATAGACTTGGTTTTAAAGTGAGTTCACATGGGATTGATGTCTGAGTCACCCTTTTTCTCAGCACACATTTCCCACGCATTCAGGAAGCCCTCCTCTAGGAAGAAGATCGCCAAAAGGCTATCAAGCCCAAATGAACATGAACTATCGTAACTTCACCCTTGGGCCGGCCTGCCGTGGCGAGACTGCTGACGTGGAGGCACATGGCCAATGGAACCAATGGAGAAGGGACAACACATCTCTAGAGGATGAGAGGACCAATGGAGTGCTGGGAGGGGGCTATAAAGGCAAGTCCAATCTCCACACTAAAGGAGTCTGCAGCACACTCTGCTACTCACTTGACTTTGGAGCCTGCGTCATTGACTCCGCGCCTTCTCATCCACTCCCCCAAGGGGTGTCTCTGCAGTGTCGCTGGCAACACTCCCCCTCTTTCCTCTGTGCTTTGGACTTTCTATCATTTCATCTCAGAGCACGAACTCATTTTTTCTGTTAGAAGATCTTACTCTCAGTGCACTTTTTTCCTTCATTAAAACTAAGTTAATGAATATTAGCAAGTGTTCTGAAATTAAGTTTAAAAATCCAGGAAGTCAAAGAAAAAGTTACTCAAACATTGCTTCTGTGAGGAAAACAATGACTGCACACATTTCATTATCTAATTGGTCTTTGCAAAAATACCTATGTAGAAATAGAAAAAAAATCTCATATATAAAAATGGAAAGAAAAAATTAAAAATAGAAAAAATATATCAGCTATACATAACTCCCATACTGTTTAAAACTTTTATATGTGTGATGCAAATGTTACTTTTAGATAGAACTGATGAGATTATGGGGTAGATGGGGGTCCTTGTCAAGGAGTGTACTCGAAGAATTCTCTAGTTATTGACAAGGCAGGATGCCTTATTTTCTTATAGAACACTTGCTGTTCTTACAGAGGACCTGTGTTATTCCTAGCACTCACATCAGGCACCTCACAAATGCCTGCCACTTAAGTTCCAGGGGATGTAAATTATCTGGTCTCTATAGGCATCTGAATGCATGTGCATGTGCGCGTGCACGTGCACGCACCCCCCACACACACACAAATTAGAAATAAAATGAAACTATAGAAATATCTTCTTCCTTTGCCTACACTTCTAATTTCTGTCTCTGACTTAGCCAAAATTTTTGTGGAGAAGTTTTCTCCCTTTCTTAGCTGCTAAGGATGACATTTTTTCTTCTTCTATGACTCCTCTGTTATCTAGGTGTGGTCTCAGACCCATGAGTTCTTACGACACATCCAAGAGGTCTAAGGGCTCAGAACAAATTGAATGACAGCTGTAGCTAGAGTTTTCCTGCCTGGCCCACGGTCAGGACAAATCTCTTTCACCTGCCAGTCCCACAGCCGCTCAGACCCAACCAAGTAAACACAGAGACTTACATTGCTTACAAACTGTATGGCCGTGGCAGGCTTCTTGCTAACTGTTATATCTTAAATTAATCCATTTCTATAAATCTATACCTTGCCACATGGCTCGTGGCTTACCGGCGTCTTCACATGCTGCTTGTCCTGGTGGTGGCTGGCAGCGTCTGGCAGCGTCTCCTTCCACCTTCCTGCTCTTTTCTCCTCTCTGTTAGTCCCGCCTATACTTCCTGCCTAGCCACTGGCCAATCAGTGTTTTATTAGCAACACATTTGCCACATCAGAACATCCCACAACAGACAGCAACTCTAATACATTGTCTATTTGATTGTGTTGGCTGGTAGAAATGTCTCAAAGCAGAGTATAAGCTTGCCAGTACTCTGTCCTGCCTTGTGATACATTTGTAAGAAAATTAAAAAAAAAAAAAACACCTAAGAAACTCCATAGTCAGCCAGTAAATCTTATTAACTGTATCAAATATATACTCTTGACCTCCTTTTTAAAATAAAAGGAAAGGAAGCCATCAATGCGGACATACAAGGCTATGATGGCTGTTATTGTGAAAGTCTCTCAAACGATGGGTTGTTCATTTGTTGCACTGCCCTTGGGTCACTGTTTTGACCTGACAGAACAGTATACACACTCCGACTCTCCAGATTTAGGCATTTTTCCACAGGTACTGTCTAAATGATGCATGTACTATGAATGTACTTTCAAGGAAATATAACTGAAAAACATTTGTTGCCAATGACCTTTGTCACTAGTAGGCAAATTAGAAGTTTGGAAATTTGTCCCTTTAGCTGCCAATGGATAGTGGCTTTTTTTTTTAATGTGATAAGCATACATAATAATAGTAATCAACAACCACAATTGTTTAATATTATATAATGGGCAATTTGAATAGCCAAATGAGCAATTTCTTTTCCAATCAGCATTAAATATCCTTGAATGTTCAAAAAAATTCTTTCAAAGCCAAGAAAGGTCAGTGAATTTCATGTAGAATTTCTTGTAACAAAGTAAAGCAATTATTGATACTGTCAGTTTCTATAACATTATTAAATTTTGGTGTCAAAGAAGAATATCAATACTTACCTGAGAAAATTATTAAATACTCACCATTTTTAGCCGCATAGCTACGTGTGGCTGAATTAGCTTCTCCCTCATCGAGTATGTACCATTTCATCATGGCATAACCTGCAATAAGAGGTAGGAGACCCAGTATCTTTTCTATTAATTTGCAATAGTAGTTTGTAATAATAGTAATAATTTGCAACAATGCAAGTGCTAATTATTTTCAAAAGAAGATTAAAAGTTTTGATAAATGTATATCTTTCTAGTATAATAGAATAAGGTATTAAATTGCATAGAATTAACAAATATTATTTATTTTCAAATTTTAATGATGATAAATATCAATGTATCATCTATCTCTCTATGTATCTACCTATGTATGTATCTATCTATGTATCTATATGTCTATGTATCTATCTGTGTATCTATGTATCTATGTATCTATGGATGTATCTATCTATTATCTATGTATCTATGTATCTATCTATGTATCTATATGTCTATGTATCTATCTGTGTATCTATGTATCTATGTATCTATGGATGTATCTATCTATTATCTAGCTGTCATCTACCTATGCATATAAGACAGATACAATAGAAACAAAACTCTTTAGAACCTTCTTCAATCATTTATTTTTCTTTTCTTTACAGTGTGTGGGGATCGACCATAGTATGTTGCATATGACAGGCAAGTGCTCAATGACTACACTACGTTCTTAGTTCTGTTTGTTGTTTTCCTTTTGTTTGAAACAGACTCTCATTGCATTACCAAGCTGGCCTCCAACTAATTGTCCTCTTGTCTTAGAATCCTAAGAGGTAGGACTATGGATGTGTACACTCTACCTGCCTCTGAAGATGCTTTTTGGCATCGAAAGGTATCCTGATCACAAGACGTTTAACAACTGCTTCTCTCCAAATGCTTTTACTGAACATAATGATGAAATTTATCATAACATTAATTTTAGAAATATCCGTCAAACTGAGATTATTTTAATAATCACTGTGCATAGACCAATAACGTGAAAAATACCTATAAAATTAAGTCTATTTAAATGGAATGATGCATTGCTAACTTATTTTAAATCATAATTGAAAATGACTACGTTTCCAGCTGTGTGATTCATTTAGCACCCTTTGGTGGTGTTATTCACAGTATTACATTTCTGAGTTGTTCTTACCTTATGTATCAAATCAATATAAATTAAGCAATTCTTGTGTTTGTAGTAATTTACATATTATATCTGAAAACCTTTATCTTAAGTATGTAAATCAAAAGTAAAAAAATTCACACAATCTATAGTGATTATATTCATGGTCAAGAGTCTGACATTAAGCACTATAGTGATTCAATATTATTTGAAGCTAGACATAGTATATATTTGTGGAGATGAAGTACAGAGAGTAGAAGAAGAGTTCAAGGTCAACTGTAGATGACCTTGAGCTGAATGAAAGTAAGGAGAGAGGTGAGTAAACAGGGTATAGAAAGATTATGAATCCTTTGTTTTAGTGACATTCCTATGTAATGTTTACCATAAATGTAAGTAACTCTAAATTATGTGTGCTTATTCTCTATATTTATCTAATAGGTGTGTACATTCTACATACAGAGACATGCTATATCCAGGCCCTGTATTAATAGTCTATATTTCCTTTAACCAATGCTTTAAGATTTAAAATTTCATATGAAGAGGGCTAGAAAGATGACTCAGCAGTTAAATGATAAACTACTCATACAGAGAACCAGAGTTTGACTCTCAGCACCTGCCCAAGGCAGTTCATAACTACCTGAAACTCTAGTCCAGGGCATCTAACATCACTGGCCTTCCAGGGTACGCATACTCACATACACATACCATAATTGAAAATAAGTACAAACTCATACACATGATTACAAATTAAATAAGACTTTAAAATTCCATATGGTGACCTTAATACTTTTGGAAGGATTGCTATTCTTGTAATGAAATTTAACTTGAGCAATTATTTTAAATAACTTTTATTTTGATTGCTATTCAATGTATGCATTGTATATACCTGGATTTGTACACGGTGTCCTAGTTAGCTTTTCCTTACTGTGATAAACATCATGACTAAAAGCAACTTGAGGAGGAAAGGGATTTCTTGGTGTAGCTGAAGTTTTCCTGGTCCCACCCGGCTCCCACGGTCCACAGTCCCGCAGCCACTTATAAAATAATCACTCAGAAGCTTATATTAATTAAAACTGCTTGGCCATTAGCTCAGAACAACCACTGACTAGCTCTTACACTTAAGCTCAGCCCATTTCTGTTAATCTATATGTTGCCACGTGTTCCGTGGCATTACCTGTGTTCCATTACATGCTGCTCCCTGGACTGGCTGGCATCTCCTGACTCAGCCTTCCAGCCTCCCCACAATTCTCCTTGTTTGCTTATTCCACCTAAACTTCCTGCCTGGCTACTGGCCAATCAGCACTTGATTTATCAACCAATGCAAGCAACACATTCACAGTATACAGAGTGATATCCACAGCTACCAGGCTTATGGATTATGGTCCAGTATTCAAGTGAAGCCAAAATAGGAAGTTGAAACAGAAACCATGGAAGAATGACATGGTTTACTGTCTTGGTTACCTACATTTTTTTATATGGCACATACCCACTTGCCATATAAAAAATACTATGTAGGAATAGTACTAAGAAAGTATGTCCCACAGTAGTATGGTCCCTCCTACATTAATTAGCAATTAGGAAAATGCCTCACAGACATTCCCATCGACTAATCTGATGGAAACCATTCCACAACTGAGAATTATTCCTCCTGAGTAGCAACAGTGCATGTCATCCTTCACCAAAACTAATGATCACAACTGAAACCTTTTTAAACTTAACACCTAAATATATCATTATTTAATCATACTCATTCCTTTAAGTACACTAGATTTTATGTTAATATCACAATATAGAACACAATCTAACTTTGACATTTGCACAAATTACTATGGCAAACTTCTTGCTCCAGCATTTGTTGGTTCTACTGCTCCATTTGCTTGATGGGGCAACATTATAGCAGTTAAGCAATTCTGATGATTGGGACAGCACTTATTCTGACATTTGGAAGGACATTCTTTGCTTTGCTTGTTCTATAAGTGCATCATGGACAAATCACCTTTACCTTTCTTTTATTTATCTCCTGTACATTAAGAGACTAAGAAGCACAGGCGGCACTGGAGAGCAATTTCTTTTTTTTTCTACTGAAATGAATATGTTGTGAGATGAATTGATCCAAAACCTTGTCTGAGCTGTAGTGGGAATGCCTCTGGAAAATACAGCACACAATCAAACTTCTTTAATTAAGCTTATTTTAAATTTGAAGACAAGATTCTCATGGATCATTTGTTATTTTTGTTCTTAAAGGATTAATAAAATCACCGGTGCCTATTAATTTCTGCCTTACTACACACTTATTCACTGGGTAATATTTTCTGAACGCTGTTAGCCAGCATTATAAGAAAATGCTCTGTGTTCTTAAAATAAAAAGAAAAAATCTGTAAAGATATCTGTTAAGGTAAGATCCTGCTTATTTCTCTCTGGACATCTGATTCTGATTCTTTGTTTTCAAGAAGAAACACCAACCTCATTGGGATTCTAACATCTGACTTTCTAATAGGTCAATATCTGTGTTTCATAAATAGCAAATGATATTAATCAAAAAAGGAGACAATTTCAAGTGAGTGAATGTGCTACAGTTGGCAAAAAAAATCTTTAATTTTCTGGTGAGAAATCCTGACTTTGTGTGAGACTCAGAAGTTTGCACCTTGTGGGCATATAGATAAATTTATAAAATTGTGAGGTACTTGTATTGGTGATTTATTTTGTTAATGTTAATTATCATTTACCATAGACTGAACTTCATAAAATAAATCAATCTAGCTTAAATTATTTCCATGATTTGGGGGCATTCTAGTCATTTCCACAGAGTTATCTGAATCACTATCCCCATTGTTTTTAACTTGTTGATTATGTACTTCAGTTACTTTTAAAGGTGCTGTATTTCTTAGCAATGCATGCTTCATAAATTTACAATTATGTTACTGAAGTAATAGTATCCACTCTCATAATAAGCACAAGGCATTGGTTAAATATCCTGCACTGGGTTCACGCAAAAGTCTTATGCTGATATAATCTAATTATCTGATCAATGTAGAAATTGCATAAAATGAGTGGAATATTCATAGAATAAAGGAAAACACTGCTTGTTAAGCAGAAAAAGGAAATATTTCTTAATAACTTCAGGACAAATGGGACAAAAATCCATATTCCATTAAAATCTTTATTCTTTGGTTCTTTTCTTATTAGTAGTTAGAGATTTCATAGTATTAATTACCCATCAGTAATAGTGTATAGAAAATGTAGAACTTTGACTTTTTAAGCTACAAATACACAGACAAGAAATGAACCCTAAATATACTCTGAATCATACTGACACTTTTGAAGCAAAATGTTCAGTATATTCTACTTACCACTATTTATTATTTATATTTATAATATTAATTATATTACTGCTGTGTGTATTTCTGCAAGACTCTGTCACATGTATTCTGGTGCCTGAGAAGGCCAGAAGAGAGTGTAGGATCCTCTGGTCCTTGAGTGACGGGTGGTTGTGAGCTCCTTGATGTGAATGCTGGGATCTGAACATGGGCCTTATGAAAGCAGCAAGTGTTGTCAAATGCTGAGCCATTTGTTCAGTCTCCATAATCTGTTTATTTACTATTAATAATTATATTATATAATTACTATTATATAATAATATTTTACAATACTATTATTATATAATTATATTGTTTATATTATTATATAATAATCTGTTTATTTACTCTATCTAGCCACTGTCACCATTTATATCAACACATCACCATGCACATTTGTGGAGTTCAACAGAAAGCACAAATCCCCTTTCTTGTACAGTATCTACTTGGGTTCTTTACTTCTGTGCCTTCCCAACTGGATATTTGGAGCTTCAACCTCTTCTATAGTTACTTATTGTAACTACAGCAAGCTCACAGTTAGGTTAGGGGGATGGCAAACCATGGGAGGCATCATTAGGACAGGCCCTGTCATGAGTTTTCTCACAGAAGCCATCTTGTCTATAAATAAGTGAAGGAAGAAGACATAAGAATGAAGACGTGTGATATACATAATATTTCTTTCACATGCAAAAATCACAACAAATGTAATTCTTCCTTTTATCAGCATTTATGAAAATTTAACGAAATAAGTTTTGGCTTATTCCTTTTTGGATACTAGCCCTAGCAATAGCCCCAGTAACTTTACCTTAATCTAGAAGTTAAATGTGTTTTTATTTCTAGTCATATTTACAATGATGTCTTCATGACAATTAATCATGTATAAATCAAATGAAGTGTCATTTATTGTCCTTGTAAATTCCAGTGATTTACAAATATTGGTAAGTTGAACTCTTTTGATGTATTAGTCACATCTCAAAATGCTTCACATATATTAACACATTTAATATTTAGATCATACCTATGGTTCCATTGCTTATGCTATCCACATCACACAAGAAAGGAAAAGAAATCAGAGTGAAGTAATTCGGTCCTTTCAAATAACAATTATGAAGCAGGACAATACTGATTGTAGGAGCTACATAGTCCTAAAATGGAAATATTAACAAAAGCTATCAAGCACAAGTGGTTTTAAAAATCTTCTTGACTATAAAATATTAGTCAGAATTTGCTAAGAAATTATTGGAAAAATTGCATTACCACTTAGTGATCATATTTAAATTTTAATAAATAAGATGAATCATAAATTAAACCCCAAGTAATACATGATCATGTTTGATTCTTTGTTTCACACATACTTGTTCAGGTACAGGTGATATTAATGTTTAAAATAATCCTACCTTAATTAATTTTGGAATATTTAAATATATTTTTTAAATGATAAATTTAATAAATATTGAAAAAAAACTGAGGAAAAATCACCTGAATCTTCTCAGAATAATCAGGAAGGGTGTTGTTCTTGCTTGTCTTTAAATGCTATATATAAATTCCATAATCATTTTTGATAAAGTAATCTTTCAAATATGCAGGCAACAAACATTTTTGCAATCTGGAAACAGAAGTGAAATGCATGTTTAAATGCTTCAAACTTGCTTTTAAGTAATTTTCTCCACATTACTGCTTTCTATCTGTAGTTTTATATCTAAGTTTTGAAACAAAATAAGCTCAATCCAACTCCTTTGGCATAAATGGGTTGCTATGGTAGAGTCATATGACTTCAGAACATCATGTCACAGCCCTGTTTTCACCTGGTTCCCTCTGTGTTCCAGAACTCTTCCTCCAGAACTGAGCCTGCCCTTGCCTGAGAAGTTTATCGCTAGTAGACTTTCTGATTTGTAGTTGATTTGTAGCTGAAGATACTAAAACAGTCTTTCATGAAGTCCACATCATTCCAAGAGTAAGCAGAGATTTGCCTGAAGAGATGGCTTAGAGGTTACAAACAAGGACGGCTGTTGCAGGGAATAGGAGTTAAGTTTCTAGCACCCACTTAAGATGGCTCATGACCTCTCATAATTCCAGTTCCAGGGAATCTGATGCCATCTTCTGGCCCCCAACTGTTCCTGCACACACACACACACACACACACACACACACACACTTCCTTCAATAAAATAGATCTTTTAAAAAAAGAAACAGTTCTAGGTAGATACACAATGAAAATGTTTAGCACCTTGCATTATTTTTTAATTAATTCTTTAAAAAGAAATTTAACCTTGTAATTAGCATAAGTGCTTATTTTGCATGATAGGAATATACCTATTCTTGTTAAAATGTCATTGTGTCATGATTCACTCTATTTTTGTTATCTATTACTATTTATTTTTCATATTTACAATATTAATTTTACACATGATTGAGTGTATCTGTGTAAGTCTGCTGCATGTTTTCAACATCTCTTACTTTTATGAACTGTATAAGAGTTTCAGTTATACATTTAGTTAGGTATGAGTTATGAAGAGGTGGGTTCACAGAAAGGATTCTTCAATACACAATAACAAAATAGCTGTGCTCAGTTAATATGCATTTTCAAGCAAAAATCTAGTAAGCCTAATAATATACAGTACTCCGCCTTAAGTAATAAAATGGGTGAGGGGACAAGAAAGGCATATTCAAAACCTGTAGGATTTGCTTGTTGAGAATATACGCCACATATAGTACCACATTCCACAGATTAGTCACACCTTTGTCTAACTGAATACTTGCCCTTCAAAAGCACAGCTTAGGAACAAACTTCTGGTCAACACTGCTGTGAAAACATCTTTGAGTAGCTTTGTTTTTCTAAATTTTTGCTTACATATACTCACATGGATATATGTATAGAAGCACACACACACATATACATTCAGACACAGACACAGACACAGACACAGACACAGACACAGACACACACACACACACACACACACACACACACACACACACACGTACACTTTAGTTTGGTGTTTTGCTTAGAATCCCATTTGTCCTTTCATGCCATCCTTTTTTCAACCCTATATTTTGTTATACACGTAGTGTAGTTTCCCAGATTTCTGACTCAACAAGGAAACTTTTGAGGAGTGGCCATGGTAGATATGTGACAGGGGAGCTAAACAACAGAGTTGAAATCTGTGTCATTTTTTTTTTTTACTTTGATGCATGGAATTACTCCTTGCAATCTGCCCCAGTCATGCAGGGGACCAACTGGCCCTCTGACTATCTTTACTTGAGGAGCTCTTGCTGACCACAGGTGCAGTTATTAAGTGTCCTTGCATTGGCCCTTTCATGGTATTTATCCATCAGGTAATGGGTTATACTGTAAAAAGACTTTCTTTTAAATACTTATTGAGGAAAACAACAACCTTGCCTGTCCTATAATGGAGAATCACCTCTACAAATTGCTATACTTTCTAAATATAGTATGTTCTTTAGTGTAAAACTACCTTCAAAAATATATTACTTTAATTATTTCTTCAGTTTTAAGGTATTTATGAATACTCTGTCATCTTTAAAATCAGTCTATCATATGGCTTTTGTTAAAACTCACTATATCAAGCAAAATAAAAAAATCATCACGAGTATATTATTTTCAGAAATTATTACTTGTGCCAAATTTCATTCCTCTACACTGTAAAAAAAAATGAAAGATTCTTCCTCTTCAGTTAGGACTTTTCTACTAAATTGATCTTTTCAACGATTATAGCAGAGAGATGGAAAACAAAATACTGTGTTGGTCTCCAGTAGCTATGACTATTTATTTGCAAATGTTTTGAAATCACATCATCAACAATCACATAGAGACAGCCCTACATATATACCTTTTGTATATATGAGGGACAGCTATCCTTCATGATGTATCTTAAAACAAACAAAACAAAACAAAACAAAAAACTCTGCCTTTAGTAAATCATTTTGAAACTCAAAAGATTTTAATAGTTTGCATACTTCATTTGCTGGTTTGCATTCCTGAAACAGCACCAGCAAAATGCCCCCTGGGTTCCATCAATTTGTATTTTTAATTGAACCACCTGGTTTTATACCAGCACATTTCCACACATATCAAAAGCCCCTCGGAGGAGGAATAGATTTGGGCATTCCAGTGAAGGAGTCCCACTGTTCATTTAAATGTGCAAGTCAACTGAAATCATAGAAAAAGGAGTGTTACAGAAGCAGAGGAGTTCAACAGGTACATCTGAGCTCTCGTGACCATTAGACATTTGTTTCATAAAGGCCTGGAAATCTAATAAAGTGCATACTGATGGAAATATTCAAGTCTCTTATATCTGTGCTCAATATCGACAGTGCAGTCCCATCCCCCACTTACTTGGAAGATGGCAAGCCTCCAAGCAACAGATTATTTCAATAATTCTTCTGGCTGTTTGCATATTTTATAAGAATGCTTTCTGATTTTTAAATTGAATTTTTAGATTTGATTACTTAGGTTATTGGTTACTGCCATAAAACTACTTTGACTGCTCATATTTTTGTGTGCTATTATGTATGACAAAAATATGACTACAATGAATGGAATGAAATTCACTGATGCGTAGCACTGTCCTATGCTGGAGGAAAATTTCAATAAAGACCAACCCAGTCATACCATCATATGCTGATGTACAAATAGAAGTTGACTGACAGGCATCAAAGGAAAATATCCCTCTTTTGTTTCATTTTTATAAAGTTTTGTTTGGAGAATCATGTAAATATAAATAATGAATTTAGTCATACTTCCAGTTGTCTAAGAAAAAGGATAAAACTAAGAATCTTAAAAATGAATATTGACCTATCAGGTGCTACACTTTTCAAAAACATAGTACCAGTATTTTGAACCTTTTTAATTTTCCCCTTTCTTCTGATAAATGGAAATTGTATTCTTTAGACATAAATAACAAATGTTGAGTTTAGATTTTTAATAACTCTTACAGCAGAAGACATATTTCTAAAGCACTTATGCCTTCTGCTTCTTTCTAAGATGGAGTGGCTATTGAGATTTCTTTACTTCACAAATACACGTAGAATAGAATAAAATCAAGTACATTATTAAAATTTTTTTTTTGTACAATATATCTTGATTTTATTTTCTCCTTTCCCAACTACTGCCAGAGATCCTCCCCACCCAAATTCTTGTTTTCTCTTTCTCCCTCTCTCTCTTATCCACTATCTCTTAAAAGAGAAAAAAATGAAAACAAATTAAAAATAAAAACAAACAAAAACCTGAAGACAACACATACCAAAAGAAAACAAACAAAACAAAATGTGCACAAAATGGGTCCACTTTGCATTGGCCTGCTACTCCTGGACTGGGGGCCTGCCCTGGAGTTTGGTTGATATACCCAATGTCACTCCATTGGATAGAACAGATTTTTTCTTTCCTAGCAGGTATCAATCCAAATACTTCTTTGCTAGGTGTGTGAGTTTGGGTTTATTTCCACTTCTCAGTCCTGGGATATATTTTTTTTTTTCTACTGGGACTTGTACAGGTCTTCTCTATGCTGTTGTCAATGACCTGTCTGCAAGTCAGAAACATTTATTAAGGAAAGAAAATAAATTGATCTTGTATAGGTTTCCTTGTCCAAATTATCTTTTGTTTTTTTAACCTTTTAATATATATACATGTATATGTACACATAGACACACACACAATATGTGTGTGTGCTTGTGTGTGTGTGTGTGTGTGTGTGTGTGTGTGTGTGTGTGTGTGTATGTGTGTATGTATGTAAGGGGGGTCATGCAGAGGTCCTGAGGATGTCAGAGGACAATTTATAAGATTTCACTCTCTCCTTTCACCTTATTGGTCCTAGGGATCTAGCTCAGGTCATCATGCTTGGTGGCTAGGGCATTTATCTGCTGAGTTATCATGTTGGTCCTGTCTTTTTTGTTTGTTTGTTTGTTTTATTTTTTTTGGGGGGGGGAATAAAATTCATCAGATAGGGGGTATGTTCAAATATCTTTGTGATAGTCACTGTAGCTTTAATATATCTAGTGATATTTCTGAATCAGCATGTGTCCTATGCTTCCTAAGCTTTAGGATGCGAGCCAGAATCCTTCAGAGCATTCCATTGTGCATTTTCCTGTATTGTGTTACTACACAACTCTAATTCTATATAGCTAATTCCTGCGTGGTCAGAATGTTTGTTTAGCTTTTGATTGATGTTGCACTTAAACAAAACTTTTTTTGTTTAATGTATTCAAAATTTTATATAGCTTCTACTTGTTGCAATAGGAGAGAGCAGGTTTTGGGGAAAAGTGACTAGACTGATGATTTGACATTGAGTTGGTAGAGTCTGACTGGAAGCTTTGGTTTGCTAAGTATGGTTGAATAGCTAAGAGTTAAGTTGAGATATTTACCTTCCATACAGATCTTAAGTCATTCATTGCAATAGAAGAGTTGATTCATTGCCTGTATATGTGGCCATCTCTATGGTCTTTATAAATAAAACCAGATGAAAATATAAGGATTCTAGTTTTTCAGAAACTTGATAGAATATTATGATTTTATTGATGTAATTCATATGAAAATCTCGTATTCTTTAAAAGAAAAAGAAAATGAAAGGAAAGGAAACAACCACCTAAGCCTATGCTAAATTGGAATCTGGAGAAAAATAGAAAAAAGCTCTGTGTTTTCTGTAGGCTTAATGCAGGAGATAGATTGCTCTCACTCACCTTCCTTGTTTACTCTATCACAATGAGACCTTCAGCATCCATCAACAATATTAGAAATATTTCAGTGATTTATTAAGTCATTATATCAAGACAAATTTACCTACCGTTAGAAAATTTGGAAAGCCACAATATCAGGTCTTTCGAATTTCACCACCGCTTCTCTGATTTTTCACTATCAAAATACAGTACCTCTTCAGATTCACTTCATAGCAAACTTCTAAATAAAATGATTCCTAACATTTCTCACTTTTCTTTCAGAAAAACTTCATACACATTAGTGATTGGAAATTGAATTAACCCGTGACCTTCCAAGGTCAGCTGTAAACATCATTGCCGACATCAAAATGATTAACTCTTTCATAAAGGCATCATGCCATAAAAATACCTTAACAACAAAGTTCAGGTTTATTCTCTTTTTTCTACATGCCTTTAAATTTAACCAATTGCTATAAAAACACAGCTAAAATATAAATGTTTGAAGGAGAATTTATAATTAAGCAATTAAGAGGCTAAAGCTTAACCAGTTACTAAGACCAGTATGCATTAGTAATCTCCAAATACTTCAATTTAGTGAGAAATAAAGACTAACTGGGGGAGGAATAAGGAACCTGGATGATGTTATGTTTGGCATCTGCCTTTTCCATTCAAGAAAGTGTAATTTCCTCCTGAAAGGAAAAAGATTTCATGCCTGAGGCTGGGCATAAATCAGACTGAAATGCTATAGCAAGGACTATAATTTTATAAACTATCACGTTGTGGAAAATGGAGTTAAGCTGTAATCTATGGTGTAGTTACCATCCCTCTAAGGAATAATTGAGTAATGGCAAACAGCCCTAAAGAGCTCTGGGTGTTATGATCTTTTGGCACCTCCAGAGAATGACTAGGCTTCTTCAAGTAAATGATTTGGGGTTTCATAGTATCTTTTAGCCTCCAAAAGTCACCAGGCAGGCTCGGCAAAGATACGTGCTTCACTTTAGCAACATGCACAGAATTTTAACCTACTTAAAAATAGTGTTTTCCCTCAGATGCAAGAGTTATCTTATAGTTTTGTAAACTATAAGGTACTCCATAAAATAATATCAATGTTTTAAAATGTAGACGATTTCAATATGAGTTTCCTGACAGAATTAATATTAATGAATTGGACACCTTGGTAAAATTTTGTAACATTTCAGAATTTAGTGTTATAAATATAATAAGCTATTAGGAATCTGCTTCAGCAAAACTGATCCACTGGGACAGATACTGTGGTATTAAATATTGAAGTTTAATGTTCCACACACTGCATGTTTCATGTTCAGAGGATCATCAGCGATCAGCTGTCAGATACACTCGTGGTGCCTCAGTTTCCCTTTTTGCTCAGTGCCTGCTGCCTCTCCTCTGCAGAGATTTCAAAAGGCAAGTAGGAAAAAAGAATAAAAGGCTTCAGAACATGAGTAGGCATCTCCATCACAAGCTGGCCAGAGGAAAAGAATAAGTAAGGGCCCTTTAGGCTTTCAGGCACTGTCAGTCTCCTGCATTCAGGGTACTGTATTCTTCTTTTAACCAGAGCAGTGTATAAGAGTTTGAAAGTGTTTCCTATCTCAAATATAAAATTATCTTCATCTGTTTTTATCATCTGTTACTTGAAATTGCTTTTACATTATTACTATATTAAATTGAATTTATTACTATATTGAAATATTATTATTGACCTTTGACAACCTAAGCACAAAATATTGAGTTTTAAGATATGTTTTAGTGTTTTGAACAAACCATACTACACTATAGATAATTATAATACATTTTAAAATGTTTTGACATGTATATTGTTGCAATTTCAATAATATATTTTAGTTGTATAGTTTGAATAAGTTTATTTCAAAATTGTAAAATAATTAGATATGTTAATATTGTAATTAATTGTTAATTACTAAGGATTATTAAACAACATAATATTATTAAAATATTACTGATTAAATACAGAGGAAGTAAATATTAAGTATGAAGGAAATTACTTAAATAATAAAAATAATTATTGAAAATATTCAGCTAAAATAATGATTATATCTATTTCATACATAATAATGTCTATATTCTCTTCCATTTATGTATCCTATGATCTACCTACCTACTTATCTACCTATTCAATTGGTCTATTTTTGATTATATCTGTGGAATGAATTTGTAGAAATGGAAATATTTAACCAAACATATTTTCAGTATTTATAGAAATTGCAACAGTTTTCAAATACTTTATGTTTTATGTGCTACAGAATGAATGCTATAGTTTATTTTGGAGAAAAGAAGCAAAGAAAGTAAAAGTTAGATGGAATAAAGTAGATAACAACCATGTGCAAATACGAATTTTTCATAAAATGATGTGTTATTTTTCAATTTAATTCTTCAGAATAAAAGCCTCTTGAATTATTATAAACTTTGTGAAGTTTTATGTCTGTGAATATATATATTGGAACATATAAGATATGCATGTATGTGTTGTATGTATACTGGTAAATATGGTTCTTATTGTCTCAAGACCCCATGTCTTGTTACTCAACTAATACATTTCATAAAACCTATAATTTGATAAAATTGAGCCTCATGAAATTATCACATATTCTTTAATATTGGTGATAGTACCATTATATAAATTTGATTCATTAGCTGGAAAAACAAATAAAATTTCCAAATTTTCAATATTATAATTGAATATTGCCAATAGTAATAATGCATGAATTCATGTGTTCGAGCATTGAAGTGTCAGCCTTATATGCACTAAGGTATCTGAAATACTCTTGACATACCCATCATCAGTGAACACACAATACAGTAAAAAAAATCAGTTAAATAATAATCAAATTCCAGCAAATTTTTAAACAAACATTATTACACTGTAACTGTAAAAACTTGGAAGCTTAAAAAATTCAAAAGCTGATGGTTAACTTTTTGCTTCACAAAGCATCAGCATTGATTTTCGGCATCAACACACATACACACACACACACATGAATACACACACACACAGTGGCTTGTTGATGGGCGAATGTCTTTCTGTATGCTGCAAATATGTGTTGCTCTGATTGGTCTATGGCAAGGCAGCTTAGAGGCAGGCAGGAAATTCAAAGAGAGAGACAGGAAGAAGGCTGGGAGAGACGCCAGCGAGCTACCCAAGGAGCAACATGTAACGGGATGCAGATAAAGCCATGGACCATCTGGTGATATATAGATGAATAGTTATGGGCTAATTGAAGATATAAGAGCTGGCTAGCAAAAGGCTTGAGCCATGGCCATGCAGTTATAATTAGTATAAGCCTCTGTGTGTTTACTTGGGGGGACATGAGTGGGAGAGACTTGGCGAGTAGCAGGCCAGGACACAGGAAATCTTCCTACTACACCTTGTTTCAGTTTTAAGTTTAGAAATCACTTTCAAGGATTTTATTCCCACCATTAGTGGTAGCCCTTCAATATTATTTTAATTGATGACAGTGCTTTCTCAACCTTTGAACCCTTCTGAACATAGTCACCATATGCTTCAACAGCAGGCAATACATCCCTTAACGAGCTTCATGAAGTCTCTGCTGTTTCTGAATCTATTCAGTGCAGCAAGGGTAAGAACTAGGGATACTTCTGCTGTGAAAGACATCCATCAGCTCTATGCCAGTTCCTGCTTTATTCATGACTAAATACAGCATTTTTTCCTGCTTTACTGTTTCACTTTTAGTAGCTAATATGTTTTCTTGGGTTCATTTATTTAAAAGAGCTGCTGCAAATGTAAATTAATTTAAGAATTATCCCCCTGCATTTAGTAGCTAACTAGAAAATAAATTAAAATAGTGTAAGTGTAACTGGAACTCTACAGATATGTTCATGCAACTGGATAAGTAAAGTGTAGCTAGATGTAGTTTGTTCTTTCAGAAGTCACCCTGATGAGCCCAGTGTTCTACCAACAGCAATGACTAGGGCATCTTCAACCTTTTCAAACTTCTACCCATTTTTGCCAAATAAAATTTTATGTGAGCCCAGAAATATAGGTATGCAAAAAAGATAAAATTAAACACTAATAATAAAATGTGAGGAAATCTTCAGTGATTCTTTGGTATGTGTAAGTGTGCATCTCTCTCTACATATAGATATATAGAATTGGATCATTTATCAAAAGACAAAAACAAAGTTTCATATTAAGGAGATATAGGTACTTATTTTTTAACATAGATAATTATATTTTGGCTGAATATATGATGCTATATAACTATAGAACTTCATGTTTTTCAGTCTTAATCAATAGTTTGATAACATAACTGTTAATGCTAGAACACTATTTTGCATATATATAATACACACAATTGCAGAAACACATTTAGGAGCATTTCAAAATTTGTTAGACCTTCTATCCTGATGTCAAGACAAAATTCCTTTAATTATCTTCTTGTAAAATTCAATTCAACAACTCAAACCCCAAAATTTAAAAAAATCAAACATATTTACATAATATAATCCAAAGATACATTAATCTGATACATGCTACAGAATAATAGTAGGAAAATATTTAGTTACTGTTTTTTGTGAATAAATCATTATGATTCCACAACAGGATAGGAAAATTTTCTTTAATGAAAACACTGCAGCCTTAACATAGAGTAGTTCTTCAATTCCCCTCTTATTTGTGGTAATACCATAAAAAGAAATAATGAAAGTGCATCTTTAGAATTTCAGAGTTCTTAAGTTGGCCCAAGAAAAATGAACCATAACATAAATTCACAGGCTTTTTTTTTCCAGGTGATGTTAGACAGAGGAGAAACACTGAGTGAGAGGCTTTATTTTCTACCCTGACCTGTCATTGTTTTGGAATTCACAACCATCCTATTCCATCTTTATTTTGGGGAAATAGCTAATTACAATTATATACATATATAAGGTATATCAATAGACTCAAGAAATAATACAGTTCACAAATATCCTTTTAGTTTTAATGAAGTAAAGAGTTGGCCATTTCAACAAGGAAATGAATGTAACTACAGTGCTGTTTCCTGAGGTGATTGACTGTCTGGAATGGACTATGTAGAGAGAATCTTCTCTTTTCTAAGAGGTTCAGACTCTTAAAGAGAAAGGCAGGAAAATGGTAGCTAAGAATTTCCAAGCACACCAGTCCTGTGAGATTTAAAGTAGTAAATCATGTATCTAAAATGAACATGTTGTGCCTTTCTACATAATATTGACATTATCATAATTTAAATCTTATTGTAGCTTCTTCATGAAAAATAATCCCATGGTCCAATACATTGTTATTATTTCTTAATTATTAAAGAAATATTGAGCAAACAATATAATTTAACACATGAAACCATAAATACTCATCCGTTTAGAAGCATTAAGGAAAAGAATTTAGGATCTATAGAAAGCAGTTTGACAACTACCTGGAGATAACTGAACATAGAAAAAGGAGAATACAAAATCATAGGAAATCAAGTGAAAAGAAAATCTAAAGGATCTTCAGTATAAGAACTTTAATCCAAAAGAAAGAAGATTCGCTCAGAAAGTTTTAACAATAGGAAGTAGCTACCTTATGTGATATGTTGAAATATTTGTTGTTCTGAGATTGAAAATGACTTTGTTTCTAACATCTGGAACAACAGCAGATATATTCACATGGATGATTTTATCTTAATTGGTAGGATTCTAAATTAAATCAGATTTTGTGATCTTTTTTTCAAAACTCATCAAGATTACTGCTTAAATTGCAACACTTTTTAAATAAGAGTAATAATAGCTTCCCAACATTGCGAGAGGATATAAACCTGTATTTGCTTCATATTGACATGAAATGAAATTAAGAATTCTAGTGCAATAATTTATACCACAAAAACAAATCTCTCATTTTGAATTAAATAACAGAAACATGGAGTCTTTATTTATAAAAGCAAAGTTGTTATTTAGATAATATTTTGTCAAATATTATATTTGTCAAATAGATAATATTTGGTAAGGTAATTTGTGGCAAAAATTGATCTGAAATATAATCAAATTATTTATCCATATTTATAAAAGTACTCACCACTTGCCTGCTCAAATGCTAATAAGTTAAGTTATTTAACATCATCTGTGATTGCTTTAGGATTGTTACATAATACCTTATAAATAAATAAGGTATGTACAATAAAACCTCATACTTTGGTACTCTTCTGAGAGAGAGAGAGAGAGAGAGAGAGAGAGAGAGAGAGAGAGAGAGAGAGAGAAATTACTTGCTAACTGCCAGCCTTAATCACAGACAACAGTATTTTAGCTAGGAATTAGAGGATACTATTGGTCACTGTCTTTTCCTCCTTGATCTGGCTATATTTCCTAACATCTGACTGAATTCCACTCAAAAAATATGATTGAAGTCATGATGGTATTATTATTTCATTTTACTCCTTGTTATTTTAAAAAATTTGGGGAAGTGGGGTAAAATAGTGGTATACAAATTTCTTATACCAGAATAACTTAAATTTACCAATAAAATATATTATATTGCCGGGAAAAAATAACAAAACCAGAGTGTGAGCCACTCTTCTTGTTATACTGACAGATTTTTCTCAATATTGATCAGATGAATTTTGATGAAATGGACAATGAAGTGGTTTGAACAGACTTTGAGATTAAATTAAAGCTGTTTAAATCTGGCAGGGAATTAACTCCAATCGTCTTCTGGTGGGAAGGTTTTATTCTAGATTTTCTTCTGGACAAACCTCTAGATGTGGAAGGATAGTCTGAGAAGTCAGGAACAGAGTACTCTCTACAGTTCTGAGCAACTCTGAGGACCTGCAAGACTGAATCTTAGTAAACTCTCAGGGAGGGTTAGAGTTTTCTTCCCTTTTACAATGTATTTGGGAGTTATTGGAATTTCTATTATATTACCTTCTCTATTTTTACTCTCTTATATTCTCCAGGTAGATTCCATATTAGCATAAAACCCAAAACTGAATAAAAGAAATGTTTCTTTCTGAATCAAAGAAATGTATAGGTTGTATTTAAGGGTTACTGTATAAGAAAAGAGATTAGAATTTTAGATGTTATTATAATTTCATTTTTTTTTGTTTTGGTTTAGAGTAAATTGTTAAATAATAGTAATGTAACCAAACTAAGAAGCATTATTTCTTACAAGTATTTCTTTTACAGATACAGGTTTATTTTCACTCTTTTGTTACCAAGCATTCATACTACATTTAGATTGTCTGAACACTAGAAGAATGTTGCACAGTTGTGTGCAAATTTCAATTAGGGTACTAATTGTTTGGTTTCTTCACTGAGGAAACCCAGCCATCTTTTCATGTGATTAGAATCTCATAATTGGTTTCCTGCTTTCTGTTATTACATTATTGCTCTAGTTTTGTTTCTGTTGCTTTGGTAAAACACTGACCAAAACCCATTTGGGGAGGAGAGGGATTACTTGGCTTATGAGATAGTAGAGCCTTCAAGGGAAGCAAAGGCAAACTCAGTGTGAAATTGGAGATTGGAACTGAAGCAGAAAGTGTGAAGGATTGGTAGCTACTGTCTTGCTTCCAGGCACACATTTAACTACACACACACACACACACACACACACACACACACACACACACACACACA
>CABHPR010142106.1:0-17333 GCA_902168415.1 Peromyscus melanophrys
TTTTTTTTTTTTGGTTTTTTTGGAGACAGGGTTTCCCTGTGTAGCTTTGCGCCTTTTCCTGGAACTCACTTGGTAGCCCAGGTTGGCCTCGAACTCACAGAGATCCGCCTGGCTCTGCCTCCCGAGTGCTGGAATTAAAGGCATATGCCACCACCACCCGGCGAAGTGGGGTATTTTTATGACAGGCCTGACCATGTTATTTTGGGGTAGGAAAGCCATAAAGTATTGAGAGCTCAGTGAGCTGTTCTGAAGGAGCTTGGAAGGTAAGAATGTTGAGGGCAGTACAGAAGACGGAGGGCTGGCTTGTGAAGTTTCAGAGGGAAGCCAAGACTCTACCAGGCTTTTTGTGTGAGGAATCTGGTTCTGGTCAGCTGGAGCTGTGATTAACATTGCCTGTGATTAATAAGAAGACCAGAACCACCAAAGCAAAATCTTTGTTTTGCTGGGACAATGGGTGCTGGTCAGCTGGGGCAAAGAATCAGCTATGATTAAGAGGAGACCAGCATCATTGAGGTGATGGCAAGGGTTTCCTGAGAGTCAGCACAAACAAGCTGTGTTGCAGAGGTGGCCAAGGTTGTACTTTGCTCTGGCAGCTGAACTTGGTAGTGTAAGAGTCACCCAGGTGGTACTGGTTTTGACAGCATGAAGGGGTCATGGGGAGCAGGGGAAGCTTGGCCCTGTGAAAGGCCATTAGTGAAGGTGCAGCCTCAGTAGCAGCTGAATGTCCAGGACTGAGGGACATTGTACAGAGACATTGTGACTTGGCACCGTGAAGAGTGCCAGTGAGAGTCTACTGGTAAAAGTTCAGCCCTGTTGCAGTAGAAAACCCCAGCATCCTGGAGATGCCTGTACCATGGGATGGCCACCAAGAACAGCTGGAGCCTTGGAGTAGAGCCAGCTGGAACCTAGAAGACAACCTGTGTGTGTCATAGAGGGTGGAGCTGGAGAAGGAGCCTGAGCCCCTTGGAGGAGCCCAGAAGATCGTGAGTGAGTCCCAGATAATTGGACATTGAGTTATTTACCCTTTTGGAATTTGATTTTGCTTTGTTCAGATTGTGACTCTGCCCTGGTTTTTCCTCTCTTGAAGTGAAAAGTTATTTAATTTAATTTTGATTTTTTTTTCAAGACAGGGTTTCTCTGTGTAGTTTTGCGCCTTTCCTAGAACTCGCTTTGTAGCC
The DNA here is from genome assembly GCA_902168415.1 of Peromyscus melanophrys. Taxonomy (NCBI): domain Eukaryota; kingdom Metazoa; phylum Chordata; class Mammalia; order Rodentia; family Cricetidae; genus Peromyscus; species Peromyscus melanophrys. Next base: position 1,179 of record CABHPR010142106.1, read on the forward strand.
TAGGCTGGCCTCGAACTCACAGAGATCTGCCTGCCTCTGCCTCCCAAGTACTAGGATTAAAGGCATATGCCACCACCGCCTGGCTAATTTTGATTTTTATAGGAGTCCACAGCTAAGAGACTTGAACTTTTAAAAGAAATTTTGTCTTTTTAGAGAGATTGGATATTTTAAACAGACTGAAATTTTATTGTGTTTGAATTGTTAAGAACTGTGGTACTTTCAAAGTTATTTTTGTTTTGTACTGTGACATTAATATTAAAGTGCCATCTTGGGGATAAAAGAAAAAGTGATGTGTTTGTGTGTTAAATTGACAAGGGGTCAGCCCTATGTAAGACAAGGTTTAACCCTAACTAAGACAGGTTACATTACCATACCTGGCTTAACTCATTCCCCCCACCCCATATTCTCCCTAGATCATTTCCTTTCATTTGATTTTAAGCTTTCAAGTTTCTCTGCATTCTACCATCGCCTCCTTTCTGGACCATTTCTCCTATAATCTCTGTTCCTCAGACCCTAGTCACTCTCCTGAGCATAGGCGGCCAGGCAGAACCAAGTCATCCTCTCCCAAAGCCTGACGGATGTGACCACTGCAGCAGTGAGATGCATTTTACATCAGCTACAAAACTGTACATTCAAACATTTCACCTGGTGGTGAGGGGTGTGAACTGGGTGATGGATGGCCGGGGTCTGTATCTGACTCTGCTACTCACTAACTTGGAGTGTTTCTGTCCCTTACACTCTTTATCTGTGAAATGGGTTAAGCACTGGGTTTCGTGCAGGTGTGTTGTGATAGCGAATCAAGATGGTATGTTGACAGTATTTAACACTTGGGCAGGGTAAGTGCTAGTTAAGCACTGGCTGCTATGATAGCATTCATTTCCTGCTGGTCCAGTGGCTTCTATTTTCTGTTCCTCCCCCACCTTCAGGGTGGTAGGAGCCTTAGAGAGAAAAGTGTAACATCACCAGTGCCACACACGAGTCTTGGCATGAAGGAGGGTCCCCTGAATGTGTCTGGGGATAGTATACTCCTCTTCGGCCTAGTGGAAGGAGGGACTTCCACCTGAGTTATCACTGATATCCAGTTTGGAGCTTGTGGGAAATCTGGGAAGTTCACAGGCACCAGGCTCTGCGCAGCGTCCTTTCTTGCACTTAGCGTTCTTTCGAACACACTACGTGTCACTGTTCAGAGAGGCATGCAGCCTCAGGGAAGCGGCTGCATATCTGGAGGTAGAATTTCAGTTCAGGGCCAAGTGCCCGGGGCCAGTTCTCCTTCCCTCTGCTACCTTCCCTGAGTCATTTGTAAGTCCAGAGCGAAGGGGAGGTTCAGGGGTCAGAGGGGAGGGCATGGCAGGCAGGGGCGGTAAGGGGCCTGAGAGGGAAGAGAGGAGCCCAGGCCACACATTGTCCATTGGACCTGAAAACCCCTTGATTAGAATGGTCTCCTCTCACCCACCATGATGTCTGGAAGGCTGCATTCTCTAGACTGGCTCCTGCAGAAGCCCATGTGTCCACTTTGCTGTACATCCGGTTATGCGGCACTTGGCTCGGGCCAGTGCTCTGGCTTATCTGGGTCTGGTGTCTTCAGTGCAGCCTTAGCCTTCCATTCCTAATCCCAGGTATGGGCAAGGGGTGCAAGGTTTGGGAACAGCGAGGCTAGTCTGCTACTCAAGGCCCCTTCCCGCACCCATGGATAATCTTTCCTCAACTGGAGGCCTGGGCCAGAAGGGTCACAGCAGTTAACTCTGCCACGGTGCTGCCCTTCCCCATGGTGGTGTCTCCCGGGCCCCTATCATGTCCTCTCTGAGCCTCTGCTGCCTTCCACAGTTTCCACTGTGTGTCTTCTTCCTACTGCCTCCATGGTTCACTGTTCCTTTAGGACACAATGCCTTCCCAGGGACCCTGCCACACCTGCCAGAAGCAAGGGACTCCAGAGAAGCCTGGGGTGGAGATCAAGAAAGAAAAGCAGGAAGAGGGGTGCTGATATTCACAGAGGGGTTATCCAAGGTGGGAAGGAGTGTCCTGGTCCTCTATATACAGTCACCAGACTGGCCTCAAATGGCTTGGAGGTGGGGACAGCTCCCCTCTATAGCCCAGGGGCTGTGTATGGGAGTGCTGCATGTTCTAAAAACCATTAGGATTCAGGAGATTTTTAGAAGGGCTTAAAAGTGCATTGCTAGGGCCTAGGGAGACAGTTCAGTCAGTAAAATACTTGGTGTGCAAGTATGAGGGGTGGGTGTGGTGGGGGGTATGGCAGCCTGGTAGTCAGAGGCTAGAGGATCACCACAAAGTCAAGGCTAGTAGCAAATGGAAATAGACTCTCCCAAAATGCTTAATTCAAGCAGGGCGTGGTGGCACACACCTTTAATCCCAGCACTTGGGAGGCAGAGCCAGAGAATCTCTGTGAGTTCCAGGTAAGCCTGGTCTATATAGCTAACTCCAGGATAGTCAGGACTATAGAGAGAGACTTTGTCTCAATAAACAAAACAAATAAATAAACAAAACAAACTCCTACATGAATTAATCTTTTAATGCCATTGTGAACAAGCATGCACCACCATTTTCCTTTGGGATATCCCATCTGAGCCCTGAGGGTAAATTTCCCTTCCTAAACTATTGTCCCCTTCCATAGTTGATGCTGGGGATGTGTCCATCAGTCAGTTACTCATTCACCTCTCACTTGGCACCTCCTGGAAAAGAGGGAGGCCATGAGCAAGCAAGCTTTTAATTTGGGCAAAAGTTACTATTTACTCGCAGGGCGGGGTCTGGGTGGGGTGAGTGGCCTGCTCTAGCGGCTTGTTGCCTGGAGACTGCCATGGCAGAGTCCAGCAATGCCTGCTTCTCAAGACAGTGTAAACACCAATTGCCTTGACGGCAGGGAAATAGATAGGAAGGTTGATGCAAACATCACAGGCTCCGGGAATGTGGCAATGAGCACCCTGGGGACAGGGTTAGCAGTTTTGTTTTCTCAGTAACAGTGTAGCAGTAAAAATTCAGAAACATTTTATCAACGGCACAAAGGGAAATATGGAAATTCTGCCTAATGAAAGGTTATGTCTTGACTAAAAATAGCCACTGCACAACACTTAAACACAGAAAAATACCGGCAGGGCAAATTGTGTTGACCTGCTTTGAAGAGTGCCCGGGGGTGGGGGGTGAGGATGTAGGTGGGGGTGGGGGGGAGGGTGGGTAGAGTTGATTTCCTTGGTAGTATGTGGTGGATAGATCCTGGGTGACCTTTTTCTCTTATCTAAACTTTCAGAATAACTATCTGGTTGTTCTTGGGGTGGGGTGGGGGCTAGGAAAAACTCTGGGGAGCTCTGCCTTTATTCCCGCACATGTCACAGGAAACCGTTTGTCAGCCTGCCACCCCGAGACTTGAATTATGAATGTGAGCTACATATTTTTTTAATAATTTATTTGAGGAGAGCGTGTTCCCTGGAGGCCTAGCAGAGGGCGGCTATGACTGGTGTGTAAGGGACAAAACCCTGAGAGGTGCAGACACAAACCTTCACTAGCCTGCAAGGTTTGTTGCTATGGGTGCTCCCCCTCTGGGTGCGTAACCAGGCTGTTGGACTCACTTGCTGAGCTGGCTGGCAGACATCATGCATCATCTACCCTGGCGTGGCAACATTAGGCCCAACCAAAGGCTTCTCTGGTTTACCGTTAGTAGAGTGGGCTGAGCTGGTAACGTGAAGAAAGAAGCTGGGGAAGCAGAGACAATATGGCGGTGATGGTGGTGACCCAAGATAGTAGTAGCAGTGAGCAGGTCTGGCACAGTCAGCTGCAGAACCAGTAGAGTGGGCAGCTGCTTTGGTATCCACAGAGGAGGCAAAGCTGTGGGGAGACCAATGCTCAGAAGTGGGGAACCATAGGAATGACCGGCTGCTTTGACCTGTAGAAGTAGAGCTGTGAGAACCACAAAGCCCTGACAAGAAGCAGAACTGTGGGAACCACACAGCCCACAGCTTGGGACAAGGAACCAGAGCAGAGCTGTGGGAACCATCAGCCAGTCTTGACCAGCAGCAGAGGAGGAGCCGAAGGGTCAGCAGGCTGAGCTGCAAAATCGGCCAAGGAGCCTACTTGGCTGAGAGCTGCAGCAGAGTTCGGACCACCAATGTGGGGCTGGTGGTGGGCACTGTAGGGACCATAGCAACAAAAGGAGCGGGAACAGCTACCTCCTGTATAGTGGCAGCCATGGCACTAGACACAGCAAGCTGTAACGCTGTCTGTAGGGGGTCCCAACACCTCCGGACTGCTGCTGCGGATGGAGGAATCCCAGCACCACAGCCCAGAAGCCGCAACGACAGCAGTACAATGCAAAGGACTGAGCACCCCAGCTTCCTAGGCAGCCTGCCAAGAGCTGCAGCACCTGTGGAGCTAAGGGCCCTGGCCCTCAAAGCCTGAATGAGAGCAGTAACTCTGGAAGGTTCCACCTGCTACTACTTATGCCTGCCTACTGCTGTCCCTCACTGCTGTCAAAGAGACATAAAAGCTCCCAAAGATGGGTGCTCGATTTCTGTTTTGTCCTGCTTGGAATCCCTGCCTGGTCCTTCACCTTGGGGAAGCTCTACCATTCCTGAGGTAGATGTGGCTGTTTCCCCTGGTTCTTCCTGGCCCTTAGTCTTCTGCCAGGACCAGAGCTTTGGTTCTGTTCTCTTTCTCCAGGGCTGATGGGAGACTCCCTTTCTGTTCTCTTCCTGACCCTTCCTTTTTCTCTGTTACGATGTTATTATTTGTGTATAACCTGCTCACCTGTCCTCACCCTCAAGAGGCCTCCTTTGGGGGCTGCCTCTTTTCTTTTGCCAAGATCTTTTTTGCTAGGCGAATGGCAGCCACACTTAATGGTCTAGCCAGCACGCTAGGAGCAGCTAGAGCGGGAACCTGTGAAAAGGACGGAATGCTTCTACACGAAAGCACAGGACCCAGATGCATAGACTAAGAAAATACTTCATGGGTCAAATCAGCATAGTGAAGGGCCCAGAGTGGGGTCCCTCTCTCCTGGGTGTGATGACCAGGGTCACCTTTTGAGATCATCACACAAGGGAGAGTGTATCTAGAAGGGCTCTTGCAGGAAGTCATGATCTAAGACATAAGGTGGAAGACTGGGAGGACTGCTGGATAGTGCTCCACCTAGCCCAGGCTTGATCCGGCAAGTTCTAAGCTCGTACGTTAGACCTAGGTGTCGTGTGTGGAATTTTTGTGGAAGTCAGAGTCTAATTCCCAGAGGCTGTGAATGGGTCCTGGGCATACAGTAATAGGAAATAATACAGTAATGGGAAGTTGCAGATGTCCATCTGAATAACAGAGAGGAGCACAGGACCCAGTGAGTGCAGACAGGCTTCCTTTCCTCTTCCTCTTTCCTCCCTTCTTCCTTCCTCCTTTCCTCACTCCCTGCCCCTTCCTCCTTCCCTCCCTCCCTTCCTCCTTCCCTTCTTCCTTTCTCCTCTTTCCTCCCTCCTTCCCTCCCTCCCTCCATTCCTCCCTCCCTCCACCCATCCATCCCTTCCTCCTCTTTCTCTCTCTCTCACTCTTTCTTTCTTTCTTTTGAAATGTCTCTCTATTTAGTCCTGACTGTCGTGGAATTCATTGTGTAGACCAGGCTGGTCTCAAACTCGTGGAGATCCTTTTGCCTCTGTCTCCCAAGTGCTGGGATTAAAGTCTTGTGCCACCACACCTGGGGATAGGCTTCTTTTCATTCACCATATAAATGTGTTTGTGAGCTTACCAACACCCTGCAGACTGTTGGGTGCCGTGCTAGGTATGGTTGGCATCACTCCAAGTGTCCAGGAACTGGGAGGACACTGACAAGCCTGTCCCAAGAATGTATTATATGTAGCTGTGTCCACCAACCAAGTGCCAGTAAGTGCAGACTGTCAGCTGGGTCTGTTTCTTCCCAGGGTATGGCAGATGCTTCCTAAACACTGGTGTAGTGAATGAAAGTAGCAATAACCAGTGTTGTTGCTGAGGGCTTAGCCTCAATAACAGCCTTACATTGACTGTCCCCATGAGAGCTCCCTTGAATAAAGTCATGTCCTGGTTTTACAAATGAGGAAATGTAGGCACTGGAAGCTCCAGGAATGGAGTGAGGGCCTTGGGGGCGGTGGTAGGAAGAACAGATTCAAACCCTAGTCTTCAATAATGCAGGAGAGTAGATAAAGGCGAGGGAATCTCTCAGTTACCCAGGGGTTCTAACAAAGGTGCATAGACGGGCTGCTTCAACCACAGGAGGCACTCATGGCACTGGAGGTTGGAAGTGGGCCATGTTGGTTTCTCCTGAGACCTCTGTCCCAGGTGTGTAGATGTCTCCTTCCTCTCTCCTCACAAGGTTATCCTCCTTCTTAGCCATGTCCTGTGTCCACTTCCTGTAAGAACATCCATCCTCTTAGAGTACAGCCCATTTTACCCTAACGTCTTCTGTAAAGACCCTCTCTCCAGATAGTCACATTGTGAGGTCTTAGGTATTAGGGTTCAGAGTTTGAGTTTTGGAGAAGACAATGTAACAGTTCAGCCCCACAGCTCCACAGAGGAGCAATAGGAATTGGTGGGTTCATAACTCAAGCAGAGGAAAGACGTGTTCTCATGTAAGGGCATAACCCACCTGCCATCTTCCAAAACAGCACACAGTAGGCTTGTCTTCACAACCGCTGCAGAGCCCCAAGTGTTGCTGTTAGGCTCTTCAAAACCTTGCACCTACTCGGCCTCCTGAAGGTACCTGTGCACAGAAGTCCACTGGGAAAGAAACACAGGGGCTGTGGAGGGGTGGGGTGCTAACTCTTATGTGAGAAGATAGAGATGGCATACTAGTTGTGGAGGAATGTATGAAACAGGTGTGCACCCCACAGCCCCTTGATGACACCAGGCAGCAGGACGCAACCGACTTCCTGTGACTGAGAGCCTCACTCTCACTCACCTTGAATCCCCTCCAGCTGCCTCAAAATGCTCCTGGGCCTGGATCTGTGTTGGTCATTTCCTTCCACTGAAAACTAAAGTTGTAATAAGCACACAATGAACTGCTTGTGTGGGGCTTCCTAAAAAATGCCCTCATACTCCATTGTCTCATTTTTCCTCTCAAGGTTATACTTATCAGCTTACATTTCAAGTTTGCTTTTCACTACAGTGTTGAGTTAGATATTTTAAACAGAGAACATTTGGGCAAAAAAAGTCTAAAATGTTTGCAGTTTGTCCTTTATGGAGAAAGTTTGTGGCCCCTTATATTGAATGAGATTCTAGTTTCCTTTCAGTTGCTGTGACAAATACCATGACCAATAGCAATTTTGGAGGAGGAAACAGTTTACTTTTCCTCACAGGTTTCTTCAATGGTTACAGTCCATGACTGAGGGAAATCTGGGCAGGAACTTGGAGGCAGAAACTGGGGAAGAATGCCATGTGTTGGCTTGCTTTCTGAGTTACGCTTAGCTATTTTTCTTATACATCCTAGATCTACCTGCCTAGGGATGATGGTGCCCACAGTGCACTGGGTCCTCCTACATCAATCAACAACCAGGACAACACCCCACAGACATGGACCCAGGCCAGTCTGATCTAGGCAATTCTTCAACTAGGTTTCTTTTTCTCAGGTGACTCTAGACTGTGTCAAGTGGAAAATAAAAACTAACCAGGACACATGCTAGTTCTTATTTCCCATCCCTGGAAACATTGGCTTCCATATATTTGTGGCAATGGCATTCTCAAAGTTTCCTCCTCTTCTTCATCTCTGGGCCCTTGTGTGGATTGGGTGCATGTTCTTAATTCATAAAAACAGCACAGTTCCCAGTGCGCTTACTAAGATTTACACAGGAGTGGCGTGTGTCTCAGATAGGCATGAAGCTGTGTTCACAGATGGAAGCTTTGCTTTGTTCTCCTAGAACGTCCAGAGAATGTCAACTGGCTTTGAACTTCAAGATGCCGGCTTCTATTCTTTTGGTGTTCCTTTTACTCTTAGACTAATTTGTCACTTCCTCATGGCAACATTTAAGCTGAGGCTGTCTCAAGCATCTAGAAAGTTCTGACTTCAACATATGAGGTGGTGGAACTGAGCAGGGACTGAGTTTAAAAATTGTGTATGTTCTGAGTGTTCTTCCACAGCAGTGCTCTGTCTATCCCATGAAGATGAAAATCCACATGTCACATGGGTCAGGAATCTAGGTTGCGTAGCTCCATCCTTCATCAGCTACAAAATGTAGCTAAATAAGCACTGTTCTCAGCAGGCTTGCTAAGGACTTATCTTGTAAAGGTAACTGAGTACTTTTAGTGTACCAGAGTTTGGAGAGACGGCAGGCATGGGGAGGTTTCCATGGGAAGCTAAAATTCACAATGGTGAGTGAGATGCTGGAATGAGGCTCAGGACTCTGGGACAGTAGAGAAAGTGCTCTTGGGGACACAGGACTATTTGGACAGAGGCTGCTGTATATTAGAACAGCATGAACAGGCATGCCCGTGCTAGAGACATGGCATATGATAACCACCATGGAACATCTGGGTTAGCCACAGGGTCCAGGAAACACACGGTGTGTTTTATGGATGCTGCCTCTGCCTCTCCAGAAGGCTTCTCAAGTGAGCTGTAAGGTTCAGCTCTGGTTGGACTCTAGGATTCCCACAATGTCAGTTGTGAGTGAGTCCAGTGCCCAGGCCTCATCCAGATTCATCAAAACAACAGCATCTATGGGAAGCATCATTTTGTTAATCTTCTTGAGTCTGGAGGGGCACTGGCTGTAGGTAAGGATGAATTGTTTGGCACTGGGAGAAATCTATATTACAGAATGAAAACTCAAAGTGCTGAAGTGGTGAAAATAAGCCACTGCTTCTCCTTCCAAGTAGCACAGTGTGAGTCACCTGGCATCACTGATGTGTTGACTGTAGCTATTCCAAGAGATGAGCAGTGTTGCACCACCCTAACTTGCACATCTTCTGGCCAATGGCACTCTGACCTCTTTATGCACCTGTCATCTGTGTGTTGTCATTGGTGAGGTTGGTGAGGTTGGTGCATCTTCAAGTTCGTGACTACACTGAGCATTGCATTTCTTTGCCTTTTGCTGTGATATTAAGGAAATAAATTAGTGGTTTCTAGGGTTGTGAGGAGAAGGGGACCCATCCCTAAAGCAGTGATGGAAAGAGATGCTTGTGCTGTGAACTGACCCGTACATAGATTGCAATGTCCGCATATCCTCAGACATGCTAACATGATGGAGCGGCACACAAACCGACCAGCACCTCCTTCTGCTTTTCATGCTATTCCCAGGTTTGGGAAGAGTGGGGGAAACTGGGTGATGTATTCTTGGGACTTCTCTGGACTATCTTTGCAAAGTCCTGTGGCTCTATAATGATCTACAAATAAACAGCTAAAGGAGATGTCTGTATGGCTTACTCTGACCACAGGAGGATCAAGAACTCTTCTTTATTATTTTAGCTCCTCCTCCCACCAAGGATTATTTACTTATCCTCAAGCTTCCAAACCATATCATTTGACATTTGGGTTATAGTCATGTTCCTTGAAGAAAACACACAAACCTGTCTTGTGAAGCAACAATGGTCCCATTTCAAGCAAAGAATGTGAAGATGGAGATTGGATTCCAAACCCACCAGGTAACCATAACGCAGGGGGTTAGAGAAGCAGCCATCCCCTGGGCCACATCTGTGCTGAGTGACAATCTCTCTTAATGAGAAGAAATAAAGGCTAATTATCCCCAGGGTTTGACAGGTCTTTCTCAACACTTCTGCATAAAAGACCAAGGCCACCCAGCTGGTCTCTCAATTGAAGGCTTCAAGAATCTAGTTGTGGTACTCAAACAAATGAGAAAGAGCACATCAAAGGGGAGCCCTACAAAGGCCCTGGGGAAGCAAGAGGGACCTGATGGTGGCTTCAGCTGGGAAAGCAAATTGAAGAGCGGCCATTGTAAAGGGGACAACATGTGGCCACGTGGAAGAAAGGGAACAAGAGACCTCCTTGTGCATCCATCACTCCCCTAACAGGAGTAGGTGGAGGATGGCTACACGCTGTAAAGAGGGGCGTATTGCTATGCATATGGAGCCAGGCCAAGTGAAAGCATGAGAGGGTGGAAACTGGGCATCTCGCCTTTTCCCTAACTTGAATTTAATGCCTTAGATCCCTATGGAAGGACAGGTTTGCAGTCCATTTGGCTTTTCCCTGGATTCCTACAGTGAAGCAGTCTTGGATAGGAACCTGGTACCTCCTGTGCCATCTGGAGTTAAACTAATGTCTTACCCACAGACCCAGCACAGTTCTCTCCTACAGCCCTAGAGCCTGGTCAAGGGTGGGGACGCTGGGCAGAGGGTGAAAAATGTCTGAGACTCAGAGAAGGTAAGACACAGGCAACTTCAAGGGGGCAGACCCAGCAGTGTCCTCCACGGGCTTAGCCCTTGTTCTTGCAGACCCTTGGGTGAGCTCCTCTGTGCCCACGTATGGCCCAAGAACAGGGTATATGAGGCCACTTTTTACAACCTGTATAGGGGGAGCTTACATTCTCCACATGGAGTGACAGAAAGACACCTAGCTACAGATGAACAGGAGACTCAAGAATTCTAACTACAGGGAGGAAGGTCCTACCAGGCCATAAGACTCAAGAGTGCCTGTGTAGGCTCTGCTGAATGGAGTTAGGCTCATAGGGGTCTTGGTGTGCTGGGGGCTGGCAGGTGGGGAATATAAAATCTTCACAGTGCTGTGGCTGGGGGGGGAGAAGGAAGGGGAGTTGGAGGATTTTAGGTAGGGGAGTATGGAATTTTACCAACTCCATAAATAGAATGCACAAATGTGTGGGGAAGAATATGGAAGGCAAATGCCAAGACAGAGCAGTGGAAGAGGGCAGAGAAAACACAAACTTGAAGACTGACTTGTACTCATGTACACATCCCCACCCGCTGACTCATTCACATGCCCACACTCACACGTGCATAATCACCTATATACTCACATACACTTGACTATGGCTGACCAGGGCAGAATCTATGAATAAAGGAGAGATGTAGCTCTGTGTGTTGCATGCTAGGCATCTTGCCTCAGGGCACAATAGGCTGCCCGCGCCTCTTCCATGATGATTTGACAGGGGCATAACACATCCTTGAGGAGGTGAAGGGAGGTCCTGTCTCAATGCCACATGTTTCCATACATTGTCTGTTAGCTATTCTCTCTCCTCCAGCTCACTCAGAGCATAAAGCTTGTGAGTGAATGAGTGTACAGACAATGCCTCTCTGCACAGTTTTTCAACGGTGCAGAAAATGCTGGCTTGGGCTATCTGAAACGTTAAGTTCACTTAATTCATTCCACAGGGGGTGAAAATGTTCCAAGGGGAGAGGTATTATGACAATCATAATTATTCAAATTTTTAAAAATTTACTGAGTAGTTTAAGCCCTGGCATTCTGTCTCATAGAGATAATTGTGTTGGGTGCCTTCAAACTGCCACTGTGAGGTAGCAGATTTTATATGTGGGCACTGTTTTCACAGGAAGGAAGTTCTCTAGGTAAGTGGGATTTTTTTCTTTCATGTAAATAATGAAAGAAATCAACACTTAGAAAATCTGCTTAATTCAGTGAGTCAGCAGTTACCAAGCAACCTTACACATTCATGCCCAGTCAAGAGATTCAGGGGCCACTGGTTGTATATCGCAGAGCAGGGTAACTTCACTGATAAGACTTTTAACAATTGCTTTTATGTGTATGAGTGCTTTGCATGCATGTATGTATGTGCACCACATGTGTGCCTAGTGACCTCAGAGGTCAAAAGAAGGTATTAGCCCCCTTGGAACTGAGATACAGATAATTACAAACTGTGATATGGGTGCCGAGAACCGAACCCAAGTCCTCTGCAAGAGCGGCATGTGCTCTTGACCACTGAGCCATCACTCCAGCCCCCGCTGATGCGAGTTTTGATTTTACAATGCAACCAAGCTTTAAGAAACTAGTGCTTGTCAAGTGTTGCTGCATTATCAGGGTAAAACATCCACAGAAATCTGACATACTGTAAAAATACTCTGTCTTCCAATGACGTGCCAGTGTGAGACTGCTGTCTTACTTCAATAGGACCTCCTGTGACAACAGACAGTGCAGGGGTGGGCTGAAAATCCCCATATGCATGAAGCCAGACTCCAGAGAGATCCCACAAGGTGCATTCCTATTCACAGTTCTGAGGCTAAGTGACTGTGGGTGCTCGGCTGTTGACAGGCCATCTATATTACCTCATCCCAGGCTCGGAACATGGCAGCAACAGGGGCAGAAAGAATGAATGAGCCAGAAGATTGGGCAGGTACAGAGAACTACTGTCATCTGAACCTGACAAGGCAGCTGCACACGTGACCTCACTGCAGCTTTGGTTACCTGTGCAAGGGCAAGAGAGTTACAAAATCGAGCATAGAGGTGGGAGGGGCTCCTGAGGCTGCACCGGAAACTGAAGAGCTATTGGCTGCTAGGGGAGCGAGATCCCCACTTTTCTTTGGGGATATGGCCACTGTTCTCCATGCCCCAGTGAGTGACTCAGGCACATATGGGCAGCATTAATAGGACTCAGTGGGTTAAATAAATAAATGAGTGAAAATAAAATGAAGATATGAAATTGAGAGGGAGATATAATGGGGGTACTTTTGTGGAGCTGGAGTGGGGAGTGAGGGATGGATAGGATCGTGATCAAGACACATTCTATACATGTACAAATTTTCAAATAAAAAGTAAAGAATATGTATAAATAGAAACGACTCCATTGTTCCCATTACTTTTGGGTTTGGCATACTGGAGTTCATGTCTTTAAAAATGTGTTATTTATGGTCTGGGAGAGATGGCTCAGCAGTTAAGAACACTGGCTGCTGCTGTTCCAGAGGACCAGGCTTCAGTTACTTCCCCGGGTCTTAATAAGAACTTTGTTGATTTTTATGTGAAACCTGCTGTGCGTCACCCTGAGTATTGGGGTAACAGGTGTGCACCATGACACCTACTTCTTGACAGGTTTTAAGAGTACTGTGGCATCATCACAAGCCGAGACGTTTCAGAGCATCGGGTCTTTACCAGTCAGTTCTGGAAAGGAGCTTGAGAGGAGGAGCTGGGAGGAGCAGTCCTCTGTAGATGGAAAAGGACGTTGGAGGGTCGCAGGAGAAGCTGAGGGTAGGGTCAGGGAGTAAAGAGAGAGCAAGTGGACAGTGAGTATGGTCCTGACAAGAGGGCCTGCGAGAGCAGAGAGGGTTGGCTCGCGACTGGAGGTTGACTATGTAGGAACCTGGAGGCAGCAACTGAAGCAGAGACCATGGAGAGGCCCTGCTTACTGTCTGACTTCTCATGGTTCGCTCAGCCTGCTTTCTTATATCACCTAGGACCACCATCCCAGGAGTGGCAGTGCCCACAGTGAGCCGGGCCCTCCCCCACAATGAGCAATCAAGAAAATGCCCCACAGGTTTGCCCATAGGCCAATGGAGGGGGCACATTTTCCCAATTGAAGCTCCATCTTCCCAAATGACTCTAGTTTGTGACATTAAAAAAAAAAAAAAGAAAGAAAGAAAAGAAAAAAAAGCCAGCATATCCTCAAATTAGTATTTAAGTGTGATAAAAAGCCCCCAGGAAACAAAATAAAACTGTCTCATGGGGGGCATGGGATGTATAAAGATTGAGCAACAATAATTCGCATGAGTACTTCAAGGCATTCTTAATGCTTCACTACACATGACCCGCACTAGCCTTGGATGGGTCCTTATCACAGTTGATGGGTCAGGAAATAGATGTGTGACATTCAGAAACCAGGACAAGGACACAGGCTGCTCCGAGTCTCAACGTCTTGCTGTCTGCTGCCTGAGGCTGAGGATCCAGCGGTACCTCAGACACGTACTTTCCCAGGCAGGGTGTTGGATCTGGGAGAGGGAGACAGGGCCCAGGGTGACAATGGTGCCTGGTGGGCCCCGGCCTCCTGATATTTGTGGTTCTCATGAATTAGTCTCTACTCATTTGCTAGTGACAGGACCAAACAGTATTTGTCTACAGAGCCCTTGGTTTGCCATTTGCTCTGTGGGAAATTCCCGGAACACAGCACTGAATGGTGGAAGTTCAGCCCAGGAGGTTAGTTTTCTGGGTAAACTCAGGGAGATTCTGACTGGGCTGTCTGGGAAATATCTCCTGCCCCCCCCCAACCCCCTGCAGCCATGTGACATTGTTTGAGGTCCATATAAATTGCTGCTACACTGGCCAAACATTCTGCCTTGGATAGTTGGGGCAGCAGCTGCGCTCTCCAGCTCTGCCTGTCATAGTGAGAATCAAGACATTAAAACTCCTCAAAGAGGGGTTTTGCATCCGGGCAAGTCCCTTGCATAGCACTGACTTGAAAAGCAGGGATGTCTTGATGTTGGTACCGGAGCCAAAGTGGGCAGCACTAATGTGGTGATATTTTATTTGTGCTCTAACAAATGAAGCTTGCCTGGAGATCAGAGTGGGGCGCTAGCCACTAGTTAACCACAGAGGTCAGGCAGTGGTAGCACACACCGTTAATCCCAGCACTTGGGAGGAGGAAGCAGGAAGATCAGGAGTTCAAGGCTACCCTGGGCTACATGAGATTGATCCAGTCTAAAAGAGAAATAGAGCCAGGCAGTGGAGGCTCATTCCCTTAATCCCAACACTAGACAGTATCATGCCTTTGATCCCAGCACATGGGAAGTTCACACCTTTAATCCCAGCACTAGGGAGGTGGAGACAGGAATATAAGGCAGGAGGAGACAGGAGCTCAAACCCTCCCTTTCGGTCTGAGGATCGGTAGAGGTAAGAAGTCTCTCTAGTGGCTGGCTCCTCTTCTTCTCTGATCTTTCAGCATTTACCCCCATATCTGACTCCAGGTTTTTATTATTAAGACCAATTAGAATTTGAGCTACACACTAGTCTGTGTCCTCAGGAAGTGATGACAGTAACTTATCCCTGCTATGAAAGATGTAAATGTAAGTGCTGGGTAAATGAATGCAAAGTATTTTTTAAATTGTTTAAAATTAAAAAAAATTAGTGAGTGTTTTGCCTGCATGTGAGTACACCATGTATGCATGTTTGTGTGCATGAATGTGTGCATGAATGTGTGTGTGTGTGTGTGTGTGCAATGCCCACAGAGGCTAGAAGAGGGAGTTAAAGACAGCTGTAAGCCACTATGTGGGTGCCACAATTGAACCCAGGCTCTCTGGAAGGGCAACCAGTGCTCTTAAACCCTGGACCATCTCTTCAGCCTCCAAATGCAAAGTCTTAAGACATGGGTTTGTTTTTGCTTTTGTTATGTTAGAAATTGAACTCAGGAGTTTGCATATGCCAAGCATGTCACCTGCCAAAGAGTTACAAAGCCACTCAAAAGACTTCACTTTCCTTTTAAGACACTGAAGTCAGTATCTGCCAGCCTTCAGCCCCTCTCAGGTAGGACCAGTACTCTGCTTAACTCACGAGAATGAGTTCATGATTCATACTATGTGCCTGTGGATGAACTGCCTCTGAGAACTGTTACAGTGGGATTTCTTAGGAAAAGAACCTCATCTATGCTTGTCTTTAGGATACCATTGAGAGCTATTCTCCTTCCATATACAGAAACTGTGACTCTTTGTGTATCAAATGGAGGTGACTGCTGGTAACTTTATCAATCTTTCTTCTCATGTCGTGCTCGTGAACATGGAATATCCCCTTATTTATTCAGCACTTTTAAATTTTCTTTCATCAGACTTTTACTTTCCGCATGTTGCTTTTGTTTACTAAGGGTGCATTTAAAAATATTATTCAGGAATAAGCTTCCAGATGACTGGGGGTTGTGTTGTACTTCTGTCCTTTTCCAGCTACTCAGTATTTGTCAAATTGTTTCATTTTTTTTTTTACTCCTGACTTATTTTCCTCTGTAGAATGTCCATGGATTCATTTACAGACTTTAAAAAGAAAAAGAATTTATGAGTGTGTGTGTGTGTGTGTGTGTGTGTGTGTGTGTGTGTGTGTGTGTATGTGTGTGTGTAAACCTCACTGTTCTCCACAGACTGTGGAATATGAGGCTGTGTCTCCCCCACAGCCTGGCAAGTCAGGAATTAGTACTGTCACTAAGGACTCAGTGCTGGGCAGACTTCTGGAGCCCATTAAGAAGGAGGTAGAACTGAAAGACACTGTCCCAGAGGATGCTGGGAAATGGGATTTGTGTTGATTTGAGTTTGCCACACTTCCAC
>CABHPR010142106.1:19541-29743 GCA_902168415.1 Peromyscus melanophrys
ATTGAGCTGAGAATAGAAGACTTTGGTGTCACTCACATGATGCTGGTTTTGCAGGCATGCAGAATGTAAGAGGCTGGCAGGGTGCAAAGGTCACAGAGGCTTCCAGCAGATCTCAAAGGAAAGCTTGGGAGGCCTAGAAATGGGTGAGGGGACCCAAGTCCTTGGAGGTATTCCCTGAGCTGATTCTGTATGAAGCTACAAGGGTAAACCGTAAGTGGCAACAGAGTCAGGGAAGTCGGAGATGGTAGGAATCTGGAATGTGTGCTCAAGAAAGCAGAGCCAACCAAGACAGGCTTCTTGTATGCTGAAACCAACAGGGACAAGGCTGCCTAAACCCTTTGGATCTTAAGTCATGCCATCATGCCCTCTGATGATGGACATGGAGCTATAGAACTAAATTCTTGTCCTTGGCTTGGTCTGGCCATCCTTTTAATGTCCTATCTTTTCCTCTTCTATGGAGTGGAAATATTTACTATGTATCAGCATATCATGAAGGATTTTCTTTTCTTTTATAGTTTATAGAGCCTCAAAGCTAAGAGGTTATCTTGAGCAATTCTGGGACTGTTAAAACTATGGGAGTATTTGGAGATGCACAACACACAACTTGTCTTATGAGATGAATGGCTCTCTTGACTGACAGCATCACTGGAATGTGATATTCAGTTGTTTAAATGAAAAGTATCCCCCATATGCTCGTGTACTTAGATACTTGGTCCAGGTTGGTGGCACTCTTTAGGGAGGTTCTGTAACTTTTAGGGCATAGAGGGTAGGAAGTACATAACAGGGTAAGCACTGAGGGTTTAGAGCCTCACCCCACTTTCAGTTCACTTCCTCTGCTTCCTACATCTGCCACCATGGCTTCCTTACCATTATGGACTCACCCTCTGGACCTGTGCCCCCAGATAAACTCTTCTATTAGTTGCCCTTTGTCTGGTGTTTTATCACAGCAACAAAATGTAAGGAATACATGGTAAAAAGCTGGAGGTGGAGTCTAGCGAGAGGAAGCAGGTGGGGGTGGGTGGGATGGGGGGATGGGACAGGGGAGACGGACAGATGTGTTTTGTCTTCTGTCTTTTTTGACACTCTCTGCTTTCTGTCCATCATGAGCCGAGTTATTTACTGCTCTGGTTCTTTCCTGATGATTTTATGAAGCTTGTTGCCTCAGTTCCTTTCACGGCTGTGATACAATACCCTGACAGGAGCAACTTAAGGGAGAAAGGGCTTATTTTGGTTTGGCTATAAATTGTGATGAAGTTTATTATGGTGGGAATGTGGAAGGCAAGAGCGGGAGGCTGGCGGGTCCCATTGCATCCAATCATTGAAGGCAGAGAACAACGAAGGCTTTCTTTCATATTTTCACACAGTCAAGGACCCAGCCTAGGGTATAGTGTCACCCACAGTGGGTGGGGCTTCCCACTTCAGTGAACCTAATCAAGGACACACCCCACAGGCATGCCCAGAAGCTAACCTGACCTAAATAATCCCCACACAGGTGGACCCAGAGGCTTGTCTCTCTGATGATTCTTGAGCCTGTCAAGGATCACGTTAGTGGCTTAGCCTTTGTCTTTTGCTCTTGTGAGTTATTTGGGAGTGTGTGTGTGTGTGTGTGTGTGTGTGTGTGTGTGTGAACTGTGGTCCTAGCATCTTGTTTTCTGCCCTCCTTGTGTGACCTTAGTCTTGGTGTTACAGCCTTCCCTCAAAGCAGTGAAGGCTCCTGGATTTTTGGGCTGTGAGGAAGCTCTTGCTTTCAGATTTTGAAGCTTTCGCAGCGGGGAGAAGGCAGAAACAAGATGTAGGGACTCTACAAAGCTGTGATTGAATCCAGTCATCATCTTAAAAGGATTCTAAGCAATGTGAAAAGGGAAGGGATGAGAAGGGCCCCCTGGTGCTGGGCAGGGGACACACAAAAGAGGCTCTGTTCTGTAGCCCCTAGGGTGCCCCTTGCCTAGTGGACTATCATGACTGTCAAAACAGAGAGAACATTCCTCAGCCAACCCAGGACACAAAGGCTAGGCTTGGGCCAGGAGCAAGTCAGTAGGTAGTTTTATTAGTCCAGGAAGAGTCATAAATCCTCCGCTGGAATGCGGGCCTGTCCCCTACCTCTCTTCTCCCACTTCAGTATCTGCAGCCTGGGAGTATCGGACCAATCAGACAAGTCCAGAGTGGAGCTTTTCTCCTTAATTTTTAGGATAACTTTTACTTTACTAAAATGGTAATTTTGGTAAATGGTGACTTTTGGAAACTACTGAAGCCTGGAGACGAGAAAGTAAAAAGAAAATGTTTGTATAAGCACATGTAACTACTGCATACAGTCAGATGCTTGTCTGTGTTCACACTTACAGTTGTGTGGGTGTGTTTCATTTGTATAAGCACACATAATTACTAAACACAGTCAGACGTTTGTCTGTGTTCACACTTAAAGTTGTATGCATGTGTTTCGCTTGTATACGCACACATCATTTGAATACAGTCAGATGCTTGTCTGTGTTTACACTTACAGTTGTGTGTGTGTTTAGAGGCACGGTGCTAATGTTTTGACAACCATTTTATTGTGAAATACAATACCCAGCACATTGCCATAAGAGGTGTAGTCTAACAAATAATTCTGTGACCCCTATGAAACCCAGTGACGCTCTGTTTTGTTTGTTCTGAGCCTCCTGCCTCCCAGCTCTGCCTCAGGACTAGCCCTGTGCTGATTCTGTGTTTGTCCTCTTGTTCCTCTTCTTAGTTCACATTCTACACAAGAGTCCCAACAGTCCTGTTAAGCTTATTTTGGGGGAAGCCGCTGGAAGATGAGTCCATCTCATTGCCACTCATCCGCTCTCACGCAGTGGCGATGCCTTTTCCCATGCATCCCTCTCTCTAGTTATCCACTTGCCGCCGGTGGACACTGGGTTCTTTCTCATGCTGGCCCTTAAATGAAATGTGGCTCTGGTTCCAGAGACTGTGGTCCTCGTTTTCTGACCATGCCCACGTCACACTAGACATTTGTTACAAGGTCTCCAGGGAAGGTCGTGCGAAACTGCTTTTCAAAGGCTTGCAGCGTTCATTGTAACTTCCAAATGCTCCTCAACTCTCCTTTGACACCAGGTCAGGTAATTATGGTACATGCAGAAAGAGCTGACATTATCAATGTTTGTGAGGTGGATGGATAAAGGAGGAGAAAGAGGTGGATGAGATGGATGAGGAAGAGAAGGAGGAACCTGAGGAGGAGGGAGGAGGGAGGAGGGAGGAGGAGGTCAAGAAGGAAGAGGGATGAGAAGGAGGAGTTGTCAGACCAGATGATCATTAAGGTGTCTTGTGGTTCTGTTTACTGTGTCACTGGCTTTATAATTGCCTACTGATAGTTACTATGAATAATTTATATAATTGTAGTATAGTTATATATTTGGGAAGACTATATATACAGTTGCTTATTAATGGTTATCTATAGATATTAACAATGCGCTTAGTTATTGTAGGTAACTGAAGTATTTTAGTTTGCATGAACAACCCACTTTCATTCTCTGCACAGTATTTCCCAGGTCATCTCTGCCTCACAGAGTAGTCTCATGAGTGAAATGGGCAGCCAAGCAACTTCCTGGTACACAGAAAATGCTTTAGCAAATGAGCCTTTCCTTTGTGTGGATTGTAGAACATTGCTGAAAGGTCCACATACCTGAGTCTTTGGATTATTGAAAGTCTACAGGAGAGCCTTCAATTTGGCAAGCATCAGCCTTGAGCCACTGTATTCTAGGGGGATTGTATGATGTCATCACGGATCCTATTTTGATTTAAGAAAATGTTAACCCGCTTTGTGTTGCTCTTCAAAATTGTTTTCTTTTTGTGTGCTACCAATTAAGTCATAAGGCATCCATTATTTCCTACATTGTTTTGAGAGACTGGCTTTGAAAACGTGTGAACATTCCAGGATCATGATACCCAGGGGCTCAGGATGGCCAGGCCCACAGACCCCTGGCGTGTTTCCTGAGCAGTGTACAGGCCTGCCAGCCAGATGGGAAACACTAGTTCTGCTTTTCATGAACACCACCCCCATGCCTGAAGATTAACTGGCTTCTTTGGAATCCAATTTTGTTTCTACAGAGCTATTAAATGTGAAACATTTTTAAGAGAAGTGATAAGATTATTTACTTATATCTTTGCTATGCAATTTTGAACCATTAAGTGTGACCTTTTTGGATCTTCTACTAAAAAGTACACTGGTTTATATTAAGTGCAAGTAGAAAATTCAACCTCCTCCAAGAACAACACGTAATTTTCAGACATATTTTACTCATATTAAACATGTGGTTATTGCATTGCTAAAAATATCAAAACAATTTATGACTTCTGGAAAATCCACAATGCTGGTTCTTATTTATTATTATTATTTTTTTTAAGCAGCAGGGTGTGGGCTGGCGGGAGTAATCTGTTCTAGTTATTTTCCTTCAGATATTTTTAGTGTTTCTCATTATAGAAAGCTTGTCGGGAGGAAAGCAAAATTTCGTCTTCGAGTCTTAGAGTAGGATTCTCATCTTCCGTTAACATTTTGAAGATTTAAAAATCTCACATTTTTCAAGTGAAACCATATAAAATGCATTTATGTGAATAGTTTTTAATCTATTTCATCTGTTTCAAATGATTAAATAAATTTCTACTTCTCAGCTTGTCTTTCCCCCCATATGGTAGAATTGCTATTTGGAAAATGCAAAGATTAAATCTCAAATGACTGTGAATCAGTGAGAGGAGCCATATCTCAGGCACAAAAATCTTGAGGTATGTGTCTGGGGAAGAGATGGCCACAGAGAAGGCCAACAAGCTGATAAACCGAGGCACAGGCTATATTCTCCCAACATGTACATCTGGAAACCCACTAGCATTTGTCCCTGGGGAGGACACAGCATCCACTTCCCAGCCTTCAATTATGCTTTCTGGGTTGTCTCCTCCTGACACTTAGACTCTTGATGTTGGGACACGAATCTTACCTTGGTCATGGCTGATGATGTGGTGGCTTCTCTGTTGTCTTAGCCACTGGTCCTTAGCTAGTTCTCCCTCTACCTGTTTGGTCTTTATTTAAGAGCCCGGGACAAATTTCTTCAACTGTGAATGAACGTCGGAGTTGATTCCTAGTCTCTCTGTTCAGCCTCGAGCCTCCAAGATCATCATTGTTGGATTCTATAAGCCCCTCACTGTTGAATGCTGTGTCCATGTCTGCAGGCCACACACATCACCCTGGGGCCCCGACCTCAGTAACCAGTCACCCACCACCTGATCAGTCAGTCACTTGTTTCTGCTCTGCTGACTTCATTTCCAACATTCCACGCCAATCCATCTACTTCTCTGTATCGCAAACCCCTAGCCTTAGTCCAGACCATTCTTGCAATCTCTTCCTTCATCTTGTAAAAGCTGCTTAACTGGTTTCTTGCCCTCTCATTTCCCCATCCTACACTAATTTATAATCCACAATACAACCAAAGATCCTTTCAGAACACAAGTCTGATCCTATCTTTTCTCTAATTAAAATGGTTCAATGGTTCTGCATCTCATGAAGGAAAAACCCAACCTTCACATGATAAAGTGTTTTGAGCAGACTCAGAGTTTTCATGTGTAGGTAAGGGCTGGGCTCAGTAAAGCTGACTCCAAGAGCCTCTGACTAATGACAGAAATCTCCCTTGTCCTGGGGCTTTCTGAGGTTCAGCCAACATGTGAGGCTGCATGGAACAGTCTCCCTGCAGACCCCATCGAGTAGCGTTCATTGGCACATCTTCTGCACATGTGGAGTTCTGTACTAAGAAGTCTAATAACTCATGTAAAACTGTAGGAAAATTTATTGTCTACTACAAGGAGCTTTGCAATAAATTCTTCCATGAGTTCCATTACAGGAAATATTTAGTCTCTACCACTGGAGGCATCTGTTTTCTGTTGTCAAAAATTTCTGTCTCTGTAACCTGGAGTCTCTGTTGGCTATAAATGCCAGAAAAGTTGGAACCAGATATATTAGCCAAGAATTTTAAACTGCTGAGCACTGCGGCCTGAGACCATGAACTCCTTTAGCTTCCTTTAAACACATTCTTCTTCATCATTCCTAAAAGACATTTTCCCCTGCTGGTTCCTTAACAACCTAAGGAACTCAAAGTGGGGAGTGCTTGGTACACCATCGGGGTTCACCACAATCACTTTTCATTTTGTGATTATAATCTTCCAGTTGTATCCGTTCTTCCTCCCACCCCCACAATATTGCTATCTTCACATGCCATGAGAAGGACTCAGTCTTGTTAGCCTTCCTACCTTGCCTTGGGCTAGTTCTTTGTCTAATTCTAATGCGTTCTTTACATCTTCATCATTTCTTACCAGGATATCTTCAGTCTTCATTTCTGGACTGCAGTATCCACTGTCTTCTGTCACCAGTTTCTAAGTCCTTTTAGTTTCTAAGTCCCATCTTTTAAAGTCCTATCAGAGGTTAGAGCTCTGAGGAGGAGAAGGATTTTTGGTTAATATGTGTACCGGGGTCTTAGACCACATCTCTTGTGGCTAAGAGGGAACAAGTGTGCTTAACACTCTGTTCTCTTCACAGGGAAGCAATCTGGTCCTTTCCCGTTATCTCTACTGGCTGGCTAGGAAAGGGGCAGTTCAACACCAGTACTGAGGAACTTTAGACAGGAGGACCAGAAATCCAAGGCCATTCTCAGCTACACAGTTAAGTTTAAAGCCAGCCTGGCATACATGAGATCATGTGTGCCGTATCTCAAGTGCATGCGTGCGCGCGCGCGCGCGCGCACACACACACACACACACACACACACACACACACACACACACACACAGCAGATGGCTCCATCATGAAGAAAAGATGAGAAAAGGAGGGTACTGTAACTCTACTGTTAGCAAGGCTAAGCTGTGGGTTTTCATGATCACATGCAAAGCCAGGTAATCACTGATAGGGACCCGGCAGCTGGCTCCTGAAGAGTGGTCTCTAGGAGCATGGATCCCATATAGAAATGTGGTAAAGAAATAAGGGAAAGATGAAAGGGATGTTTTACTCTAACTAAATCTAACAGTAAAACTAAGAACACTCATGAACCCAAATCTGGACTCAACGGGCCCTGAGAGCGCTCAGTGCAGTCTCGCTTATCTAGAGGACGAGAGGTTGTTACAGGTACTTAGACTGTTGGTGGGTGTCCTCCCTGCTCTGTGTCCCCTCCCTTTACACACCAAGGAAAAGCACCGAGAATCCCAGGACTAGAAGTAAAGAAGAAAGGGGAGGCAGAGGTGGAATGAGGGGAAATATAAGGTAATTCTGTGCCAAATGGGAGGGAGACAACATGGTGTAGATCTTGAGATAACTGGTAGAACACAAGAAAAGATGGTCAGCATAAGAACATTTAAAAATAAATCTTAGTTTTCAGCAAGGTGACCAGAACCCATATCTGATAAACTTAAGAACCTGAAATACTTCTGTGAAGACACAGAACATTCTCGTGTCCTGTACTTCTGATCATACCCTTCGTCTTAGGAACAGCATCTTCCTGTTCTTGAAACAATTCTTTCTGGCACCTTTGCATACTTCCACAATCTTACATTGATTCTGCAATTTTCATCAATTCTAGACAATGGTACTGACTTCCTGTGTGAGGGTGAACTGGAGTACCCACCACCTTCCCTGGCAGGGAACTTACAGGCCCACGCCTACTGGTCTAAGTGCTGTCTCCCAGTAGTGGGTCTCAGTGCTGTGTCAGCCAGTAGTGGGCCTCAGTGCTGTTACCCAGCAGTGGCTCTCAGTGCTGTATCACCCAGTAGTGGGTCTCAGTGCTGTTACCCAGCAGTGGCTCTCAGTGCTGTGTTAAATAATCAACCATTACCGTTCCCCTGTAAACATTATTCCCTTGAGCTAAGTGCTGTGTTCCTTGCTTATACTTTCTTTTATATTTTTTTTCACTGAAATTATCAATGACTTCTTACATTGCTAGTATTTTCTTTTTAATCTAAGCTCATTGTCCCCCAGTACTCAATCTGATATTTGGTTTTCTGTTACATACTATTTATTGGAAACCCATGTTCACCTGCTCCAGCCTGGCCTGGCCACCCCAAATCTGCTGTACACGATCATGACAGCCTACCACAAGATTCTAATTTCTGGACCTTGCACAGTGCTGGAGCCACCATATGTTTATGCTCTGAGGTGGTTTCTGAGTATTAGGAATTTTGCAAACTGCAGCCACTGGCCACCACCATAGGAGTATCTATACCTCAAGTTGGCAAACCTTACCTGCTTCCCTGCCTATCATGGATCCTTTACTTCTCTTCATTGGTTTGCTCCTCCGCTTTCAGATGAAGCTTTTCCTGTAGTATACAGTCAGCCCTGTGTATGTGTGCTTGCCACGTTCATGAATTCACGCTGTCACAGGTGGAAAGTAATGGAAACAATTGCATCCATGTAAAACGTGTAGACTTTCTCCTTGTCTGTTCCCTAAAAGCACAGCACCACGGCTTACACAGCATCCACACTGGAGTGGGCACCACAAGCAATCCAAAGTCATCAAATAATTTAGAGTCTATGGGAGGATGTATGCAGATTTTGTGTAATTGCAACACCATTTTATAGAAGGACCAGAACATCCATGGATGTAGGTATATGGCAAGACCTAGAACCCATGGACTAAGCTGCTTTGGAACCACTTTACTTTTCTAGAAGCAGGAAAGGGCACAGGGCAGGTACTGGTGCATAGTACTCACATGTCTGAAAATGTCATTGCTCTAGCTGACAATTAATAATTAATTTAATTTAATTTAATTAATAATTAAATGGAGCAGAAAATTTTAAGCTCAAACAGAACCTCCTCTTACATTTGAAGGCATCTCTTCATCCTTGTCTGCCTCCTGAAGTAGCTGGAGGAGTCAGAAGCTGGCCTCTCTCCATCCTTTTGGACCTCCCGTGGTAGCTGGTAGGGATTCAGAAGGTGTCTTCTCCTCTTCTGCCTCTGAGGCAGCTGTGAAATCATCAGATTTTGTTTCTTGTCCTTATCACGATGCCCTTTCCCTCTCAAGTCTTTAAGGGTCTCCCTTTACTACTTTTGTGAAATTGTGCAAACGGTGCAGCTCTGTTCTAGGCTGGTGGCCCTACAGATCCAGTAGTGCATGTCCTATAGCTCTGAGAAAATGTTCTGTATCATTTCCCCTCACTTTCTCTTCTAAAAATGTCATCCCTCCTTTGCTCTCACTCTGCTATTCTGTCCTTGAACTGCTTGAATGTAGCTTCTCCCATCATCTAGTTTTCTTGGTTTTTTTTTTCCTCTTTCATTTCCTTTCCATTAATTTTTTTAAATCTACTTCTTGGCATCTTTCGTTACTCATTTAGCCATTATTTTAAATATTCCAACATCTCTTTCTTTCTTCTTGGATTATTAATTTTAAAAATCATAGACTAAGAGTAGAGCATAAGGAAATATTTGATAAAACTAGCAAAAATTAATAAGGTTTATATTACAGTAAATTAAAAACACTCTACTTCTCCTGATGCCATGGAGTTGATTCCCTTCCGTCCATCATTTCCTGTGTGTGGACATGCTGGTTGGAGAGTCTGACGACCACTGGCTGGGTTGGCTGCCATGTCTGTAGGGTGGGCATTATTGATGTGACACATCCTCTCTGATCTATTGCTTGGTTCTGTTCAACAGCCACTCAGCAACAGGGCTGGTGAGCACTGGGGAGTGTTTTCAGTAAAAACATTGAACCATGCTTTGAGCAAGAATAGATTAAAATTGTGAGTTGATATGAGTCACTAAAGCCAGTAGAAAGGGAAGTATTGATTTCTACCAGTATTGATGGAATACAGGCAAGAGAATGCACACAGAAGCATAGCCACACGTTAAGTGGCTCTTTTATTAAAGCGAGCTGAAGATTTCAGCAGCCTTCAGTGAGGAGAGGGATTGGAGTTAAGCTCAGAACTGCACATCTTAGAGCTTTAAACAGGTATAGCCACAATAAATGAACTAGATAGTTAATTGTGCACAAACCATTCTATACTAGAAATTGATCATTTCTTAAGAACTGTATAAAATTTAATTAATATCTATTTTTATTGAATTTTTTCTAAGAAACTGTGCTATGTACATTAAATAAACACTCTTACATTAACTATACATGTGTATACACATGTACACAGATTATATTCTACATACACACACACACACACACACACACACACACACACACACACACACACA
>CABHPR010142107.1:0-28607 GCA_902168415.1 Peromyscus melanophrys
GGGGCAGGGGGGGGGGGTGGGAGGGGTAGTAGGGTAGGACAGAGCTGAGTACCCCAAGGAGGAAGTTCTTTTTGTCTCTAACAACTCCAAGGCACACACTCCATTTCTTGTGATTATTATTGGAATCCCCTGTGCCAAATTCAGTGAACAAAATAAGTCTTTGCCTGCATCATAGGAAGTTAATGTAGGTCACAAAACTGGACTTACGCTCACGTGACCTCATACTCATGTGACATTTACCATGTTCCAACCAAACACCCCCGAGATGTCTTCATTTCATTGTACACTGACTGTCTAGTCACAAGGAGACTTTCTAGCAGGGGAAGGTGCCCTTGTGGAGCTGAGAATGTAATAGGGTGAACTGTTGTTGGGAAAGAGTGAAGCAAGTGTCTGTTAAAATTCAGCTGTGGTTTAATGTTAAGCTACTCTAATGAATCCAAGTACTGGGGAGGCAAAGACATGGGTCTCTGTGAGTTCAAGACCAGCCTGGGATACATAGTGAGACCCTGTCTCAACAAACAAACAAACAAATTAATTAATGGTTCTGTAATAACTACTCCTGCGCTGATACGACCAAATAAATAACTCAACTTTATTAGCGACACCTTGATGGAGGAAGGATTGATGGGGGTCCCCGGTTTTAGAGGCTGAGGTCCATCCCAGCAGGGAAGGCATGGTGGAGCAGAGCATGTCACATCATGGGAACACAGAAGGGAAAGAAGCTTTGATTCTGGGATCTGCTTTGCCTTATCTACTGACTGTGAGTCAAGACTCTTCAACACAGCTAATACAGCCAGAACCGTCTGTGGGGATGCTATGTTTTCTCAAACACCAATGTCGAAAACAACAGAAACATGGTTCTTTAAGGCCAAAATGCTTATAACCTTGTGGCTTGGCACTGCCATCTTGGCCCTAAATCAAAACAGTGTGCCTCATGAAACCAACCTCCAGTTTCAACTACAAAAGAAGATTCTCAAAATCTTCTTTTGAAAGAAGATAAAAGATAAGGAAAATAAACAAAAGATAAGGAAAATAAAGCAGCTCATGGAATTTTAACTTTTAAAGCACATTTAAAAATGTAAGCATCACTTGGTCTTCAACTTTGTTGTAAATTATGTCCTTTGAGGAACATCACTTAGAAAGCCACTGGATGATCTCTCTAGCCATTGCCAAGACACTTGTCCCAGACTTTCTGTGTCTTCCTGTGGCCTCTGTTACCCTCTCTTCTTCTTCTCCTGTTCTTACTCAGTCCCTATATCTTCCCAACTAGTCTCTTCATGTCTTTAAACAAATATTTATGTGTGTATGTATATGTATGGTGCTTTGCTTGCATATATGTTCATATACATTTGTGCGGTACCCAGAGTGGCTAGAAGAGGACACCAGATCCCCTGGGTGGGGCTGAAGTTACAGACAGTATGAGCTGCCATAAGGGTGCTGAGAATGGAACCTAGGTCTTGGAAGGGCAGAGTTCTCAAGCACTCTCTTAACATCCGCTTAAGCCATCTCTCCAGCCCTCTCTTCTATTTTTATGTCTTTTCACTTAATTTTTATTTTTATATAGTCGACAGGTTTCATTAGAATTACTTACATGACCATGAGAATGGGTTTGTTTACAGAAGTGGTTACACCAAGAAAGAAAGAAAGATAGAGGGAGAGAAGGAAGAAAGGAAGGAAAGGAGGGAGGGAGGGAGGAAGGAAGGAAAAGCTATTACTCTCTCTCTCTCTCATGAGCCCCACTACTAGGCATGACTTGATGGTGACAGGCCCAATCTTAGATAGATGTTTTGCAGGTAAGTTCAAGAGTGCAAAGGCCATGCCCTGCCTGGAAGGCAGTGTTCTGTTCCATCACAGCCCTTTTCTCGGGCTCTAATACTCTTTCTGCTGCTTGTTCCATGATATTCCCTGAACTTTGGAAAAGTTGGTATGGATGTTGCATTCAGGACTGAGCACTCAGTCACATATTCGCAGTACTTAGACAAACTGTGAGTCTCTGAAGGTAGTGCTGACCACTACAAAAAGAACCTTCTCTGACCAAAGCTGAGCAAAAACATAGTTGTTCAGAAGGTAATTTGATGGACACATTATATCCATTTACAAAAACAGTAATAATAGCTTCCTTACTAAGACCTATTATTGAATACCCAGGGGTCCCGGGGATTTCGCTACATCCAGTGTGGTTTATCCGAGGGGGAAAAAAAAAATCTATGTACACTATGTTCTTAAGTCTGTTAACTTTATTCCTCTAAGACAAAATTCTATTAATACAGCTATAGCTCCATCAGACATTCAGGGCAGGAATAACTCTAGACATACTGAGCTCTTTATCCGTCTACTCTATTTCTCTGGGATGAAATCCAGTCTACATAGCTTCAGTTCTGTCCAGTTCCCTAGCTCATAGTCCTGCTAATGACTAAACTCCTATGCTTTTAGCCTCATCTTCGTCCTCTGTTTCCTCGTTCTCCATTTCCACTACTCTCTACTCCTGTCACTCAGAAAACTCTACCCGAGATCTGCTTACCCTCTACGGAACCTCTGTCTTCCTCTCTTTTCTCTCACCATGCCGTTCAGTCTGTCTCTACAGAAAATGCCTGTCCTCCTCTCCCTGGCCACTCTTTCTCTGCCTCCTCAGGAATGTTCCTCCACCCTACCTTCCAACTTGATATGTAAAAGCCTCTTTTGTTCTCAGTCAGTTGCTCTGGAGAGCCATTAGGCCTCAAGGCAAGGAGATGGTCTGAGCTTCATTTGCACAAGAAACAAAGCTATGTGTCTCCCCCAGCTTGTCTTTGCCTACAGGACCTTAACCAAATACTGGCTCCAGCAGGGAAGTTCAGCAGGTCTGGGGAGCTGAACTGTTAGCCAAATGGTCTGGAAATATTTTGGCATGCAAGAATTTCATACCAGAAGACAGCTGAAATATCAAAGTCTGGATAATGGCTTGCCTTTTGACAGACCCTTGACCAGTCAAAGTATAGCTTTAATACACACCTGAATCTCTATAATATATTCTTGCGGCCTGCAAGAGCCTATCAACGCCACAGCAGCCACAGGCTTTAAAAAATTAATTAAAAAAATGACTATCATTATTTGTGTATGTATGATATGTGTATGTGTGGGGTGCACATGTAGGTCACAGGACAACTTTTGGGAGCCAGTTCTTCCACCTTGTTTTTAGGCAGGGTCTTTCTTGCCAAGCTACTCCCAGCTAGCTGGCTGGCAAGCTTCTAGGGAATTCTCCTTTCTGTGTCTCCCATGTCTCTCTAGGAGTTCTGGATACAGAAACTTACTATGTTCAGCTTTTTACATGGCCTCCGGAATTGACCTTAGCTCATCAAGATTTCACAGCAAGACCCTTTGCCTGCTGAACCATCTCTCTGGACCCCAGCCACAGGCTTTTTGATGGTAAATTCCCTTCCAATGAGTGGGTCTCAAATCTACACAGGAAATAGTTGGTTTACCCCCAACAGACTCGCTGCTATTGTACTGGTGAGCACATTGCCTGGCCAGTCATTTTGTTGAATACAGGGTCCACAGTTGAGGAAGACTGTTGATGAACATCTCCCCCCCCCCCCAGCAGCCTACTTAGCATCTTCCAGCTGTTTCATTAAACTAATTATATACTACAAATATTCACTGACCTAGGTTAGTCATGAACATAAAATTTAACAGGAAGGAATGAAGCAAGGAGCAAAATGCTATGGAGGGATGCCTGGATTTTATGAATCCAAGCAGCAACTTAGACTAATAAAGAGACCCAGCTTGGAAATTGTTTCAGAAGGACATGGAGTCACCTACTCAGAAAGTCTTCAATCCAAACAGCTTTTCCTCAGAAAGTTATTTATGAGCTGCTGCCTACTAACACCATCCCTCAACCTCTCCATCTCTGTCTTGAAATGGGAAAAATTGCCTTGCCAAGCTCTGGGGCTCAGGACAGAAAGGAAGGATGCTGTGTGGAGGGGCTCCATGTCTGCTTGGGAAGCAGCTGGGTCCAGTCACAGAAAGAACCTCATACTTCTTCCATGGAACACCATCCCCACTTAAGGATCATAGCCAGCCTGCTGACTCTTTCCCCTGATAGTTTAACAAAATGCAAGCCCTGTGCCAAGGAAAGGTTGGATTTTTTTTTTCCGGTCTTTGGTGGTGTGTGTGTGTGTGTGTGCGCGCGCGCGCGCGCGCTTTTTTGTTTGTCTGTTTTCATCTTTCCCATGGCCTGATGGTAGTTAACAGACAATGTCCAGGAGGACCTGGCTGGAGTTTTAGCTTGAGACATCTACCTTGAAGCTCAAGAGAGATCAAAGTAAGAATGCTACCTGTGGAGTCCTTTAATTGAAAACATTTGCTAAGCTTTCAAAGGTCTCTTCTAACCTACTGCTCACCTGCACTTACCTGGAAGGCAATGAAGTAAGAAGGAGGAGGTGAGAAGGACTAAGCAATCAGAAAGCCCCGGGAACAGAAGACTAAGACAGAAGAGTATCTGCTTACATCATAAAAGAGTTTTTGCCTTTTAATATTTGAATTATTTTACAAGAATACTGTCTTGAAACGAGACTCTTTAGAACATTGATGGTATTTTTCAGTATTTAAATAACATAATAAACCTCTGCTCAGCTGGCTTTGGGAATAGAAACAAAGACAACCCCAAACTCAGCCACTCTTGTGGCTCCCATCTCCAGTTCTTTTAATCCTGGCTAAGACAGTAGCCTTAGATACTTTCTTCCGGTCATAAGCCAGGCCCAGGGCAGCCATGCAGTCGATGAAGAATGTGGTGAAGTTGATGTGCCAGCGGTACTCACTGGCAGAGTAGTCGTAGGGGAAGGTGTGGTGGTAGTTGTGGAAGCCCTCACCTGGAACAGAAGCGTGGAAAGCAGTTAGGGGGCTCGGTGATTGCTGCTTCCTGCTCTTAGCACACCTCTAACCCAGTGGATAACAGAACACTTGGCTATTGTTTGGTGAATGGTTAACCCACTGCCTTCTACTCTGAAACAATGAGTTGAGAAGCCCTGGTTGCCCTTAATATTTGTGGAAGAAATGTGTCTCCAAGGCTAACCTGATAAGAATCTGATTATTCTGGGGGAACATTTTACATTGGAAAGTGCTAGAATATCAATATGCTCTGAGATTCTGTGGGCTCCTGGACTGGGTATGTATCAGTGTCTGTGTTTCTTACAAAGGCAAGAAGGCAAACACACATTTCCCCATGGGACTGGTGTGCCCTGTAAGTATAGACAGCTACAAAAGAAAAGGCAAGGATAGCCAAAAGTCAGAGGAGCTGGGGCCCAGGCGAGGTGTGACTTCTCTTAGCCATTGCTGGTTCACAGTAGCTGCTGTTGCTGCTACCTCCTAGAACTTTGACCCTGGTACAGGGGGATGCTCAAGAAATAGAACTCCTTTAATAAATTTCTTGTATCATCTGCTATTTAATTTTTTCTGAAACTTCTTCTTTTTTTTTTTTGAATGACAGTTACTTTTATAGTGGATACTACTTGTAAAGCAAAGGATAACCAGACTACAACTCACAGCTCCAGAGAAGCTAGGAAACAAGGAAAACCCTAAGAGGGACGCATGGGTCACTCTGGGAAATGGAAATAGATGAGATCTCCATGAGTAAACTGGGGATGGGAGTGCACAATGGAGGGTAAGGAGGGGATAGGGGATGAGAACATGAGGGAACAGGATGGTCAAACTGGGACAGGGATGGAGTAAGAGAGCAATGCTGTGGGAAGGTCTGTATGTCAAATTGCTCTGATTGGTCAATAAATAAAACACTGATTGGCCAGTGGCCAGGCAGGAAGTATAGGCGGGACTAACAGAGAGGAGAAAGAAGAGAACAGGAAGCTGAATGAGAGAGACACTGCCAGCTGCCACCATGACAAGCAGCATGTGAAGATGCCGGTAAGCCACGAGCCACGTGGCAAAGTATAGATTAATAGAAATGGATTAATTTAAGATATAAGAACAGTTAGCAAGAAGCCTGCCACGGCCATACAGTTTGTAAGTAATGTAAATCTGTGTGTTTACTTGGTTGGGTCTGAGCTGCTTGGGACTGGCGGGTTCGAGAGATTTGTCCTGACTGTGGGCCAGGCAGGACCTGAAAAACTCTAGCTACAGAGCAATTGCTCTCTCTCTCTTGTTAGCTACCTCACTGCTTACTCTCACCTCCCTCATTAGCAAGTCTATCCCTTTATTGGCCTTCATCTTCTGGATTCTGGCTATAAGGAAAACCAGCTGAGGCATCTGGCCTCTGGACAGAGCAACTACTGGATTCTTGGCCCTTCTGTTCATAGGCAGCCATTGTTGGATTAGCTGGACCACAGCCTGTAAGTCATTCTAATGTATATTCATTCTATTACTCTAGAGAACCTGACTTTTCTAAAATTCCTGACTTGGATGAAAATGTGCTATTTTTATAACACTGAATATTTAACTGAATATTTGAACAAATATATTACAAGAAATATAAACTGTGACTTCAAAAAGTATAAGAATCATTGGGCAG
The DNA here is from genome assembly GCA_902168415.1 of Peromyscus melanophrys. Lineage (NCBI taxonomy): Eukaryota > Metazoa > Chordata > Mammalia > Rodentia > Cricetidae > Peromyscus > Peromyscus melanophrys. The sequence continues at coordinate 6,497 of CABHPR010142107.1, forward strand.
TGGTGGCACATACTTTTAATCCCAGCACTCGGGAAGCAGAGGCAGGCAGATCTCTATGAGTTCAAGGCCAGCTTATTCTACAGAGTGAGTTTCAGGACAGCAAGACTACACAGAGAAACCTTGTCTTGAAAAACAAAAAACAAAACAAAACAAAACAAAAAAATTAAAATCTTACTTCCTTTTATAATTTCTATGTACATAGACAAAAAATATGTGGGAATGAATATTAGACAACATCAACATATAAAGTGCTAAATTTTATAGAATAAATAACAAAAACATAGAAAGATTTATCACAAAATATAACAAAACAGGTAAAGCCCTTGACTCTGGGGTCTGGATTTATACATTGTTCCTTGGTACTGCCTGTGATTCCAGCTACCTAGAGGCTGAACCAGGAGATAGAAAGTTCAAGTCTGGCCGGGACGAATTAGAAAGACTATTTCCAAGATAAAAATAAAAAAAGAGCTGGGCAAATAGCTTATTAGTAGAAATTCACGGTCAGCCTGAGCTGCAGAGGGAGTGCAAGGCCGGCCTAGACTGCGTAGTGAGCTCTTGACTCACCATGTAGAGTAGTGTAAAGAGGGCTTGGGGACGTAGTTCAGTGACGGGGCACCTCCACAAGGCTGTAAGGGTAGTCCCTCGTACTTCAGGGGGGTCGGGATAAAGCAAAAGGGAAGAGAGGGACGAGGGGAGAGGAAGAGGAAGTTGAGATTAGAGCGGCAGGACACAGGAAAACAAGGTGAAGTGAGGAAGGAAGAGAAGCTGTGGAGAGAAAGGACAAGAAGATAAAGCAGGGTGCTGGCTGCCACCTCAGGCAGCCAAGTCATGAAGAGGCTGCGTTGGGAAAGTTCATTGAATTTCATCCACAGAGCACATCTCAGCCCACGTGACTCCGTCTCTACGGCAGTCTAGGAATTGTGGGCTATAGCTTCAGTAAGTAAGAGCCACTTAAACAAACGCGGGTGAATGGAAGAACACACGGTGGGGTGTGTGTGAAACACATTGGGGAGGTGAGGCAGTACTCTGAGAAGGCACACTTTTAAGTCCATTGAACAAAGTCATGATTTCCCTTTCCTTTTTATAGCATGGCTGGTCAGGACACACTGGGCTTACTGTGTTCCCCATTGATACTCCTGCTACAGTCACGAGTCTCCTGACCCTAGCAGGATTGGCCCAGAGAAATGAATCACAGACGACTGGAGAAAGGCACACTTAACCAGGATCATTGGGAGGTTTTTTTGTTTGCTTTTTGACCTTCCAATCAAAGGCAGTATTTTTTATCCTTTCCTTTTTCAACGTAAAACGAGTTGCCTGCCTGCCACGTTTTCCCCACGGTCACAACCCCTTGTTTTACAGTGGGATAGTGAGACATGAAGTGCCGGGATAGTGAGACACGAAGTGCCTCTGAAAACAGATGACTCCCATCTTCCTCACAGCTCGCCAAGTGAGGAGACTGAATGGCAAGAAGAAATGGCAAAGGAAAAGAACATGGCTGCTCCTAGGGGTGGTGGTGGAGGAGGAGGTGGAGATATGTGGGAGAGCATAGCCAGAGGCAGGGTCATCTGGAAGAGTCCTGAGTGGACATGACCAGACTGAGCTGTGCCGTGTGAGGAGAAAGGAGAGGGGAAGGGAGAGGGCAGAGGGGGGAACCAGGTGCAGCAGCCAGGAGGCCCAAAGGTGCAAAGAGAGCAGGTAACCCAAATGATTAGATTATATAGGGGAGAGCAGCCCAGCAACACCCCCTACCCCCACCCCCCCACTTCCACCCCCCTTCACCCCCCACCCCCGTGCTGGGAAGTTTCAGGGCAGGGGGCAGGCTGTGTTAGCCAGGAGGGCCCTGTAACAAGTAGGGACTAAGACCTGGTGGCCAGGTCTGCTCTGAAATGTTAAATAGGCACCTCAGCCATTTGTCCCAGGTTTGAAACCTAAAAGAGACCACTGAATTCGATAATGCCATAGACTGCTGACTTACCCAGAGTTCCTAGGGAAACCAAGGCATTCTCTCGTGGGTCAATGTTCTTGTCATAAGGGCGAAAGCCATAGAGGTGGGCGGCACTGTTCACCAGCCAGGTGACATTGAGCACCAAGGCATATCTCAGTAGAGTGGCAACATACAAACTGTGTTGAAAAGTCTCTCCCCAGAAATACCAGGGCACCAGTGTGGGCAGGACGAAGCACATCAGCAGGATGCCAGTCTTGTAGTACCTAGCGAGAGATCACACACTGAGTCTGTGGAGAGCATTGGCTCCTCTCAGTGGGAGGGGCTGTTGTCGTTCCTCTTACACCTGTGAGTGCAGGTGTGGGGTGGGAGCCCCATCAAGAAAGAATGGGGTGGAAAATCTTTTCAATGCAGAGTGTTATTATCACTTTCAAGATAAGTCTATGTTGAGCTGAGATTGTCCTAAACTAACCCTACCAGTTGCCAACAGAACAAGGTCTCCATTGTTCTTACTCATAGAGACCAGTTACCCAACAGATCGGGATGAAACCACATCCTCAGCCTGTGAGGATGCCTGGGTGTTTTCCATCTGCCCCGGAGCTCCCTTGTCTCTCCTGTCAGGGTCTTTGACATTTCTCCATTTCCTGCTAACCTTCTCCCTCAAAGTCTTCGCTCTGCAAAAGCTCCAGGAAGCATAATCAATGTCCTTGACTACCTGCAGCTTCTGTCCCTCTAGAGGCCTTGTCCTAGAACCACTGATTTCCAGAGAGGATAGATTGATGTCCCCTCAGCAGTCAGGTCCTCAACTTCCCAGTCACGGGCATGGCCTGCATCCAGCTTTCCCATCTTTCGCTGCTTCCCTGTTCTGAATCCTCTCTACGGTCTAACTTATGTGCCTTCCTCACTGCTCAGGCTCAACGTCTTCTTCACCTGACCTCCCCTGACCTGACCTTCAAAGCACAGCTCTGACTGTGCCACATGCTGTTGGAGAAACAAGCTCCTCATGGCCAACCGCGTTAATCCCATCTGTGTGTAAGATGCTCGGAATGACATCAGTCTGTCTGTCATCTTTTTTTCCTGTCATATCTTGTAGGTCAAGGAAACAGACTGTATTTCTGGATCATGCATCAGGCTTTAGTTCATTTTCATGCTTTCTTTTTTTTCTTTTTAAAGATTTATTTATTTATTATATATACAGCATGTATGACTGCAGGCCAGAAGAGGGCACCAGATCTCATTACAGATGGTTGTGAGTCACCATGTGGTTCCTGGGAATTGAACTCAGGTTCTCTGGAAGAGCAGCCAGTGCTCTTAACCTCTGAGCCATCTCTCCAGCCCCCTCATTTTCATACTTTCTGCCTGTACATACACATTCAGGACACTGTCTTTCTGTTGTTTCTGATGCTATATTTTCTTCAGCCCTTCTTGTTCTCCTGGAGCCATCTCTGGCCTTTTCTTGCCTCTCAAAGTACAGACAGTATTTTGCCTTGCTTCATGGTAACTTGGTAAGTGTATTATTATTCCTCACCCTATAGGCTAAAATCTCCAGGAACATAAGGGCTCAGTTGAATTCATTGTGTCTGTGGCTCTCCTAGATCCATGAATATTTGTTGCATTTAATTGGTTTAAAAAATAGTTCAGAGGGCCGGGCGTTGGTGGCGAATGCCTTTAATCCCAGCACTCGGGAGGCAGAGGCAGGCGGATCTCTGTGAGTTCGAGGCCAGCCTGGGCTACCAAGTAAGCTCCAGGAAAGGCACAAAGCTACACAGAGAAACCCTGTCTCGAAAAACCCCCCAAAAAAAATAGTTCAGAAAGAAAGGAACAGAGTAACACCCCATGACCGTGGACATCCAGCCATTAGAAACTGGGATTTGAAATGATTTGTTTGTTTTTATTTTTGTTTTTTTTGAAACAGGGTCTCACTATGTAGCCCTGGTTGTCCCGGAACTCACTATGTAAACTACGCTGGCTTCAAACTCACAGAGATTCACTTGCTTCTGCCTCCAGAGTACTAGAACTAAAGAGGACATGTGTGCCACCACACTTGGCCAATGGGCTTTTTTTAAAAAATATTTTTTAAAAATTATTTTTTATTTATGTATATGTGTGTATGTCTGTGTGAGTATATGCCACATGTGCATGTGTGTCTGTGAAGGCCAGAATTGGGTGTCAGATTCTTTGGATCTGAAGTTATAGGAGTAAGTCGCCCAACATGAGTGCGGGGATTTGAACTAGGGTCCTCTGGAAGAATAGGAAGTACTCTTAACTGCTGAGCTACCTCTTCAGTCCCCAGCGTATCTTTGTTTTTGGTTTTTTTTTTTTTTTTTTTTTTTTTTTTTTTTTTTTTTTTTTTTTTTTGAGACAGTCTCATTATGTAGTTCTGGCTGATCTGGAATCCACAGAGATCTGTCTGCCTCTGTCTCTCCAGTGCTGGGATTACAGGCATGCAGCCTCACACTTGCCTGAAATGATAGTTTTGATCATAAAAACCTAAACATTCATTCAGCTATTCTAAGTGCTAAGAGAAGTTCCATCCCCCTGACTCACCTCCTCTGGAACATGACCAGCTTCTCAGCTTTGAGGTCAGACATGTCCAGTTTTCCACCCTTCTCTTTGACAGCCGGGTGTTTGCGCACAAGCAGCCAGCCCACGTGAGAGAAGAAAAAGCCACGCCGGGAATTGTGAGGATCGGCGTGTGTTTCTGTGAACTTGTGGTGGGCGCGGTGATCTCGGGCCCATTCATACACATCATTCTGGAGGGACAGGAAAGAGGACCCCAGTACTGAGAAGAGATGCCCTCCCGGGGGAATGCAAGGGCCTAGATGTCTGCCAGGGCCTGGAACTCTCAGTCCAACTCACAGAGTCCCAGGACTCTGACTAGTAAGGGAGGGGGTCTGGGGGAGCACCCTCTCCAGCACACTTGTCCCCAAAGCTTATGTGGGAAAGGAACTCAAGGGCCCAGAGCTCAAGAAAAGCAGTGTTGCTTCCCAGGGTTATGTGGTGCTGGGAAACAGGAGGTGAGTCCGAGTGCTCAGAGATTTTCATTAGCAGAGAACACAGTGACTCTTCAAACAAGCGACATGAGACAGGGTTCCCCTGCAGACGTCTCATCTGGGGGCAGAGAGAGCATAAAGCAGAAGGCCTTGGGCGCCAAGGTTCTGCTCTGTGGTAAAGGCACAGAAACTCGATGTTAGCATCTTCACAAAGGGCATGTCCCCCAACCCCCCGGGACTAACATGTAACTGATGAACCTGAACACATTTCGGAAAGACCTAGGGGCTTTTCTAAACTTTATCCATCCCTTTAAGAATGTGTCAGCGTTTCTCTTCTTTCTCTTTGTCCTCCAAAGGTAGAAACTGGGAGCCTTCACTACATAAATGATCAGAGCAGAGGTGATTACACACACGTGATAGGAACCTCAGCTACTGTCAAGGCAGAATAACTAATCCATTTTCTGGTATGATTGTCTCATCACCCAAGTCAAGCCCCACACTACAAGCAGCAGTGTATGGCTAGGTGAGTCCCCCTTCCCTAATTTCCTACAATCTATCCATTGCAAACACCATCGTGAGAACTTGACCTGTCCCTCACGCTAGCCCTTGACAGAGCAACAAGGTCAGCCTATTTAATGGCACAGTGACTCAGTTTCTTCATCTGTTCAGTGGGTAGAATAATAAGGCCTACCTCCTGGTGTGGCCATGAAGACTAAAGGGGTTAACCTGTGTCAAATGCTGGCACAGTGGCCAGCACATGGAACTATAGACATGTTTGCTCTTATTGTCTGAAATGAGAGTGTTCTTGAGTCTGTGACACATCCCACTCCAACCCAATTATAGCAGGGTCCTAAGACAGTCAGAGCAAAGCATGATTTTCTTGTTGGCTGAGTGTTTAGGAAACCATCATCAGTGTCTTGATGATGTTCCATGGTCCTTTATAACAAAGGACCACAGCAGCCACACTATGTGATAACCCAGGGAACTTGAGGTAAAAATAAAAGTTATGCTGGAGAACCTGTTCTACTCACTTCCTGTTCCCCTTCCCAGTGACTCGGAGGCGTCCTATGTTGTGGGGAGCTCTGTAGCGAGCACGCACTTGAGAGGCCCACCAAAGACTGCCTCTCTGGGTGCTCATGTCCTCCAGTCTGCCCTGGCTCACCCATACAGTAGAGACAAAAATGAGCATCGGCAGCTCCTCACCTGGAAAGCCATGGTGTTGGCAATGATGAGGAAGAGCCGCAGCGGCAGCCGAGCCTTGTAAGTTCGGTGGCTCCACAGGCGATGAGCTCCGGCTCCAATGCCCTCAATACTGATCACAAAGCAGACAAATGCTGCTGGGACAGCAGAGGAGTCAGCTAACTGGTAAGTGTGCGGCCGGGAGAAGCATGTCGGAACACTCTCCTGATACCAGAGTACGCTTCTCTGGGTTTGAAGGAGAAAGTCTCCGAGACATCATAGCATTCACCACCTCAAAAAATCATCATCACCTCAAACCACTCCCCCTAGGAATGGACATGAGTCAAGAAGACCCAGGCACCAAGTGAGCAGAAAGGCAGGATGTGGAAGGAAGGCAGGTCGTCAACACTGTCTAGCTTTCACTGTCAGACCATAGGTACGTTTTTCCAGGTCCTATGCACTTTGACCTTCAGATCATTTCTCCAAGGGGTTCAAGGTCATCTACTCTTCCAGACCTAAATACCCATAATCAAGAATGTTTGGAAAATGGCAGTCAGAGCTCAAAAGAAGGACTCCTCAGTTGAAGAGGAGACTCATGGGACATAGAGCCCGTTCACCTGTTGTGACTGTAGCTTTCAGCACTGTCGAGGGTCCCAGGGTGAGCCAGTCCTGCACACAGTCACATTTCCATGGAGGCCAAGCTTTCCTGGTTGTTAGCATTATCATAGTCACTGTGTATCCTAATGGGTTAGAGTCTAGTAATACCACGTGGGAGGTGACGGGAAGACATGGATGGCAGCTGCACCCTCAAGAGCAGGCCTGGAAGGGTTCTGTACTTGGATACTCCTTGCCATCAGAGATGACTCTTTGGGTGAGTATGTAGATGAAGTTAAAAGCTAAGTGTTAATCCAGAGCCACGGCACTGGTAAAAGTGGACCCACAGTTTGAAAGTAGGTCTTCTACCAAGAATCTGCTCCAGTTCCAGCCATATCGTACATTTCGCCGTAACACGGCACCCTAACTTAGAACCTATAAGATCAGGAGGTACCATGTGGGTACTCTTTAATGAGGAGAGGTCACTGGGTATACCCAGATGTTTCTCTGATTGTAGCAATAGCCATGGAGCTGAGGCCTTGTTAGAAGCAGTGTAAGATACCCAAGGGGATACGTGGAAACCATGGAACCTCAGGGGCTAAGAACTTAGCCAAGACTGGGGACACCAAACATTGTACAAACTGCCATGTGTCCTGCATCAAGACTGGGGACACCAAACATTGTACAAACTGCCATGTGTCCTGCCTCAAGAGGCAACCGTTTCCTAAGTGGTCTCTCTCCTCTTCTCTTCTGCCTTCTGTGTCCCATCCTGTTCCTTCCATGGGATCCCAAGGACAACCACAGAGACAGCATCTGTCCTCGGGAAAGTGCTGGCCATATTCTTCTGAACTGGAATGTTAGGCCTCGGAAGATCTCTAGCCTCTGGCTGTGTGGTGGCTGATCTTCGCATATAGGGGATCTGACTGTGCATGTAGAGAGAAACCAGGGGAGGGTGAGCCCTGAAATCACAGGAAGAAAGGGCTTTGGGCAAAGCAGGAGGACCAAAAGTGTTCAAATTTGCTTCACGCTGCAGGTTGCCCAGGTATCTTGGCTCCACAGACATTGCTGTCTTAACAGTGGGAATCCCCACACACTGAGTCATGTTTTTATTCTGCCAATAGCAGGTCACATAGATCCCTTCCCTGTCCCCAGGAAGGATTGTGAGTGTCCACACGGGTAGTGGAACTGCTCTCCCCCTAGGGGAGGGTTGGGAAGGTTTTGTACTTTGGCTCTCAGTATCGTCAGAGAGGTCGTAGTCCAGAGGTCTCTACTGAGTGGTTCTAAAAGGAGAGAAAAGCTTTTGAAGTCCCCAAGTCAGGAAAATGGTGCAAATACAGTCAGTTGCTAATTATTCATTTTCCTTTGGGGTAAAACAATAAAAGCCTCTAAAAACTGAAGGAAGACAATTCCAGCTGAGACTTCAGTCCTTCTTGTTCCTGCAGAGTTCTGCTAATTTCACACCTGCCATTCTGTGAGCTAAGCTACCGACCAGAGCCCGGGGACAAGAGTAAAAAATATACCATGCAGGTTCCATGTGCCAAATTTCCTCTCCAAAATCTTAGCACACACCAAAGGGCAGGGTACCAAAAAGTCAATGACCACAGTCTTGGCTTTGGATGGTATCTTTTTCCTGAAGTAGCAGCCAATGCCAGCCAAGAACAGGCAGTTTGGTCAAACCTGGGACTGAACTGAATGAGGCTTGTGAGGAGTACCCAGGCTGGAGAGGGAGGGAGCTTGCTTGCAGGGAATCAAACTACTCTGAAGACTCCTCTCACCCCTAGTCCTCCTGGTTCCGATAATGTCATTGCCTTAGTAGGTAACTAGAAAAACCGAGATCCCAAGAAAGGGGATTTCCTAAGTTGTATTTTCTTGGGGCATTAGGTGGATTTCCCAAGATGATGCTTAAGGACCCAAATCTAACCACCTACAAGATAGAAGAGGACCAGGACAGAAGGATAATAACACCAGCTCTTCTACACCGAGAGAGAGAGAGAGAGAGAGAGAGAGAGAGAGAGAGAGAGAGAGAGTTGTCAAAGAGTTCTAACACCTGGCTCTGTTCCCCCAAACTTTCCAGGAGTATCTGGGAAAAAAATGGCTGGTTCACCAGCCCTCAGAGAAAGCAAGGGGCCCCGGGTCTGCAGAGCCCCCACAGTCGGGGCTTGTGTTGACCAAGGCCTTCTTCAAGGCTCTATTCTCTGGCATGCCTGTCCCTGCCCAGGAAGGATGGGTAGAGGGTAAAGATAACTGGTGTTAGGAAGTCTTAGCCCCATGGCATGATATGGCTTCAGGAGAAAGGGACAGCTGCAGGCTGGGGAGAGAACAGAACACGAAACATTTCTGTAATGTAAATATTCAAAGAACATCTTGTTGACTGGTGTGTGCTGCACTGGAATGCCTACCTGGACTGGCAGAGCCACTCACTGTACACGTGGCTGTTATGGGAGGCTGCTTCACCCCGCTCCAGAACAACCAGCCTGGTCCGGCCAGGGGCTTAGATCTGAATGGTTGTGTGGATAAACAACCCTCTTTTGTACTTTCCTTCTCAATGACTTCTCCTCCTGTTCAGTATCTCCTGTGTCCCCTGACTGAGCTCAACATTTAGCTCATGGAGTTGGTAAGGTGCCTTTCCCCATGTCCCCCAGGGAGGGCCTGGTTCTCCTGTGGCAGGAAGGGTTGGGACAGGCAGCCAAGCAAGTGATTCACACAGAAAAGTTGGTTGGGGCTGGTTGCCTCGTTGCCGAGGTGCTACCCCTCAGTGAGTCCTGCTCATGGTTTCGGGGCTTGGTCCCCAACACTCATGTAAAGTATCCCCAAGGGTTAAGGATAGGACACAGGGGTAGAGTACCTGTCCAGTATGCCCAGGGTCCTGCGCTTACAAACAAAGAACAAGGAAAGACCCCAGGCTACTTTTGCCAGATATGGTAGCTAAGGATATAATCCCAGAAGGATGAGGCAGGAGGATTACCATGGGTTCAAGGCCAGCCTGGACTGCATAGAGAGTTCCAGGACAGCCTAGATGACAGAGTGAGATTCTGAAAAATCAAACAAACAAAACAGTCATGGTGATGGACGCTGTAATGTCTGCACTTGGGACACAGACCCAGAAAATCAGAGACTAAAGGTCATTCTCTGCTATGGAGTGAGTTTCCAGCCAGCCTGGGCTACATGAGAACCTGTCCCATTAAAGAGAGAGAGGAGAGAGAGAGAGAGAGAGAGAGAGAGAGAGAGAGAGAGAGAGAGAGAGAGAGAGAAGAAAACAAAACAGACACTCTTGCTTCCCAGTCCCACTGGGCTGTTTTCAGTTAGTTCTATGAAGAACCACAGAGAAAAGTTAGGGAAAGCTGGACACAGGGGGGCCACTGCCCATTGCAAGACCCCTTTCCTTAGAGGGCGGGGAGAAACTTGAGATTCTTCGTAAGAACGAAGAAACGTACTTACCCCAGAGCAAGGTGTAGACCTTGCAGGAGAGAACCAGCACAAGCCCATACAGGGCCCCCAAGTGCAGCAGGGCCATGAGGATGATGTTTCTCCAGACGTACTCCAGCTTGGGCGGGGGCCCCTCCTCATCCTGGTAGCTGGGGTCATGTACGTCTTCTTTCATTTCAGGGCGGATGTCTTCTTCCAGGTAGAGGGGCATCGTCTTTAACTTCTCTCTTCCTTTCTGCATGACTCCAGAGGGAGGTGCTGTGATGGTGGTGGTGGCTGTATAGGAAGAGGTCATCTACAGGGATAGGGAGTGGAGAGTTAGGAGAGCAGACTCCAGTAGGCACTTCCCTCTGGCATGCAGCTGGCAGAAGGGTGCATTAGAGGTCCAGCCCTCATCCCAGGGTCTGGTTTAACTAAGGGCTGGTGGAAGAAGAGGTCTGCAGAAAGTGTGCAGATTGGTTGTTGTCAAACCTCCAGTTGGTGGGGCAGTAGGAGAGGAGAATGAACCTCTTACATCAGTGGCAAGCCAAAGAAAGCCCTACATGTACACACAGAGGTTCAGGTAGGGCCCAATTATCCTTTAAAGCTTGGGAAACAAAAATTGGGAAATCAAGTATCCGAAGCGCCATCCACATCTCTACCAACTGATGGCAGTATAACTTAGAAAAGACAGTAATGGGGCAAGGGGACTCTCAGAAACCAGATCCATCTGGACACAAGGTTAAGACTGAACTTTGATTCATCATGTTTGCTCTGGTTCTCTAGAGAAACTCTAAAAGAAATCCTGGGAGGCAGCTTTGGCTCCGACTTCTGCGTGTGGACTCTGAATAAGACATTCTTTAAATATTTCATTCCTGGGTTTTATGTATTGGAAGGGCCATATGGACCATTTTCTTGTAGTCCGATGTGCTGTGGGATGGTCTTTCTGTATGCTGTGAATATGTGTTGCTACCATTGATTGATAAAGGAGCTGCTCTGACCTATGGCAAGACAGGTTATAGCCAGGCAGGAAATCCAATGAAAAATACACAGAAAAGAAGGGCAGAGTCAGGGCAGATGCCAGTCCGCCACCCAAGGAACAAGATGCCAGCAGACCGGTAATGCCACGGTCATGTGGCAAAAATAGATCAATAGAAATGGGTTAATTAACGATGAAAGACCTAGCTAGCGAGAAGCCTGAGCCATAAACCAAACAATTTGTAATTAATATTAAGCCTCTTACTGGTTATTCGGGTACCAGCAGGCGGGAAAGATTTATCCTTCTACACTGATGGCCAAAGGGAGGGACATGGGACTCTTTAGAATATCTCCTCTTTTGCCAGGGCAGTTAAAGCTTCCCTCTTTAGTTTTAGACAGTTGAATTAGGGTGATATTTTGGATTTGCTGTAAAAATTTCTGAAATATGCCAGTTTCTGAAACAAATATAAACAGAATAGAAGTAGGAGCCAAGGTCGGGACACATAAATTTGTGTCTAATAACTGTGCATAAGAATCATTTTCCCCAGCACATGCACTGAGGGCAGGTCCGGGTCCCACTGCCTGGATGCCTCCCAAACAGATCAAGCTAATCAACTGTCTCACTTATCCAGAGGGCCTGGTCCAGTTGGGGGCTCCTCAGCTATTGGTTCATACCTCAATGCATGTGCTGGCTGTTTGGAACCTGAGGCTTATGCAGGGACACTTGGCTCAGCTTGGGAGGAGGGGACTGGACCTGCCTGGACTGAATCTACCAAGTTGAACTCAATCTTCAGGGCAATCTTTGCCCTGGAGGAGATGGGAATGGGGGGTGGGCTGAGGGGAAGTGGGGGGGAGAGAACAAGGGAATCCGTGGCTGATATGTAAAATTAAATTAAATTATAAAATAAAATAAAATAAATGGGAAAAAAGAATAAAAAGAAATCACAAAAAAAAAAGAATCATTTCCCCACACACAACCTCTTGGTCTTAGGCACTTTCCATAGGGTTGGCACGAGTGACTGTTTTTGTTGCTGGCTTTGAAACACGGTCTTGCAATGAAGTGCGTGCTAGCCTGAAACTCATCCTCTAGCTGTCGTCTCCCAGCTTCCCAGACTACAGGCAAGCACCACCATGCCCAGTGTAATTCATTTGGATTCCGACAGCTTCCTCCCTGGTCTTTGAACAGCTTTCTCTGAAGATAGCACTGATAAACCAGTGGTTTGGTTTCGGCTATTCCATGTTTCCAGATAATGTCCTTGTTGGTTTGATCTGACCCCATACTGGAGAATGTCCTGGTTGAGGTTTATTATTATTATTATTATTATTATTATTATTATTATTATTATTATTATTACTATAAGAATAATGATGTCACCTTTACACAAGCTAAAGAAACCTTAATTGGTAAAATGCCTCCATCAGATTGCCTGTAGGGATCTCCGTAAGGCGTTTTCTTGATTAATGATTACTATGGGAGGGACCAACTTACTGTGGGGGTCCTGAGTCTTATAAGAAGCAGGCTGAGCCAGCCATGAGGAGCAAGCCGGAAACAGTGTTCCTCCATGGTCTCTGCTTCAGCTCCTGCCTTCAGGTTCCTGCCCTAACTTCCCTCAGTGATGGAAGCGTGACCTGAAATTAACCTTTTCCTCCCCAAGTTGCTTTTGGTCTTCTTTTCTTTCCTTTCCTTTCCTTTCCTTTCCTTTTCCTTTTCCTTTCCTTTCCTTTCCTTTCCTTTCCTTTCCTTTCCTTCCTTCCTTCCTTCCTTCCTTCCTTCCTCTCTCTCTCTCTCTCTCTCTCTCTCTCTCTCTCTCTCTCTCTCTCTCTCTCTCTCTCTCTCTCTCATCACAGCAATAGAAACCCCAAGACAGGGAGTGATAGATATTAAGGAGTCAGTGCCAATAAAGCCTCTTTTGTGTCAAATTCAAGCATCAAGTGGTTTAGAATGCTCTTAGGTCAGCCTCAGCAGGAATCTGTTCTGGAGTTGAAATCTGTCTGTCCTGTGGGTTATATTCTAGCATCTTAAAAAAATACTATTTATATTATTTTGTTAGATGTAGTGCCTTTGTAAAACATCAATAGACAGGAGTTACAAAGTTGGGTTCTGTCTGTCTGTTTGTTTGCTTGTTTTATTTCTGAGACAGACTCTCAGCCTAGGTTGGCCTCAGACTCAGTATGTAGCCAAGGATAACCTTGACCTTCTAATTCCTCTGCGTCCCTCTACTGGGTGCTAGCATTACAGGTGCATACCAACACATCCAATTTTGGGGTATATATAGTAATGAAGTGTTCCTTTTTTTTTTTTTTTTTTTTCTTTTTTGGTTTTCCGAGACAGGGTTTCTCTGTAGTTTTGGTGCCTTTCCTGGAACTCACTCTGTAGACCAGGCTGGCCTTGAACTCACAGAGATCTGCCTGCCTCTGCCTCCCAAGTGCTGAGATTAAAGGTATGCGCCACCACCACCTGGCTAATGAAGTGTTTCTTTAACAAAACTAAATAGATGGACACCAGGGTTTCAAATAGCAGGACTACCCGTAACATAGCAGATCTTTTTCATCTGAATGCCATCCAGAAAAACAGAAATACACAGAAACTCTGGAGTTAAACAAATTACAAATCAAAATAGACCTAACACACCTACAGGAAATGCCATGCACACGCTTGAACTTTTTCATTAAAAGCAGCAAATTTCTTCAGTGTAGGTTGTAATCTCTCCCTTTGTGTCTCTAAATAGTTAATTTAGTTAAAAGTCAAATTTGTTACTCTTTTCAAAGAATCAGCTCTTATTCAATCTTCGTGTTGCTTTTTCATTTCTATTTCCCTAATTTTAGCCCTGATTTTGATTGTCTCTTCCCATCTACATTTTTTCAGCATTTGTTCCTGTTTTTCCGAGGCCTTGAGGCGCATCACTAACTTGTTAATTTGTGAGTTCTTGAATTGTTTGGTGTAGGCCTCTTAGCCATACATCTTGTTACATTGTGTCTTTGTTTTCATTCAGTCCTAGGATTTTTAAGTTTTCTTTCTTGGTTTTTATCCTCGGCCCAACAATCGTTCTACAGCATGTTGCTTCGTTTCCACATGTTTGTGTACTCTCCGTGGGTTCCACTGCTGTTCGCAGGCGGCTTTGCTCCATGGCGGTCAGGTGGAAGGCAGGGTGTGGTTTCAATTTCCCTGCATTTGGTGAGGCTTCCTTTGTGTCCTAGTACATAGTTGATTTTGAGAAATTTCCCTGGTGCCAAGGGCCATAGGAGTATATAGCAGGTGAAAACATTAATTACTGTTATATACATATCTAAAATTGGTGTGTTCTTCCCTGGGGAAGACTGTTTCCTCCGTCCTCATCAGTCCTTAGTTGACTGTAGCTCTAAATATTGTCGAAGTGTGATGACCACTGTGTTATGGATGGTCACCGAGTTACGTCCACTATGTGGTGGCTGCCATGTGAATGTGACTGTGTCATGGCCACACTGTGATGAACACTGAATGATGTGATAGGCACTATGTAAATGCAAATCTGTGACGATCACTGTGTTGTGGTCACTGTCTAATATGGTGTCTTTAGCGATAGGGACTTACCTTCCACACTTGGGAAGCAACCATGGGCAATAGCAATGGCCTATAATATTTGAGGGGCCTCTGGAACAACCATGACCACCAACTCAAAAGAGGGTTCTATTAGAACCTCTTTGATGAAGTATTCTAGAGCTGTTTAACAACAGCAGTCACTAGTCTTCCCATACACAAAGGACAGGTATCAAGGGTGAGAAATCAGAGAAACAACACCACCTGTGATAGCCTCAGAAACGAAGTAAAAGACTTATGCAGTGAACATTTTAAAACATTGAAAAAGAAATTAGAGAAGATACCAGTGTAAAGACTTCCCATGCTCATGGATTGGCAGGATTAATACTGTGAAAATGATCACCCTACCAAGAGCAATCTATGAATTCAGTGCAGTCTGCCTCAAAATTCCCAAGCAATGCTTCACAGAAATTAGAAAAATGATCTTAGATTTCATATGGAAACATAAAACAACCAGAACAGGAAGAGGAGGAGGAGGAGGAGGAGGAGGAGGAGGAGGAGGAGGAAGTCCTGAATAACAACAGAACAAAAATAAAACAAAGCAAAAACAAAAACAAAAAAATCTTCCAGAGGTATCACCATTCCAGATTTCTAGCTATACTACAGAGCTATAGTAATAAAAAGTTCATGGTACTGGCATAAAAATAGATACATTGACTAATGAGATAAATTTGAGTGTGTGCATATAAGCCCACACCCCTAAAGCCACTAATTTTTTTGGAGGGAAGGGGCTTCAAAACAGGGTTTCTCTGTGTAGCGCTGGCTGTCCTGGAACTTGCTCTATAGATCAGGCTGGACTTGAACTCATAGATCTACCTTCCTCTGCCTCCCAAGTGCTGGGATTAAAGACATGTGCCACCACTGCCTGGCTTAAGCCACTGATTTTTGACAAAGAGGCTAACCAACAATACACATTTGAAAAAAGATGCCATCTTCAACAAATGGTGCTGGTGAAACTGGATAGCTACACGGAGAAGAATGAGTGAAATGAAATCCTTATTTCTCACCCTGCACAACACTCAACTCCAAATGATTATGGACCACAACATAGGATCTGATGTCCTAAAACTGGTAGAAAAAGAAGGGGAATATGCTTGACCTCATTGGCACAGGGCCAGACTTTCTGGGCAGGGCCCTGGTAGTGCAGGCATTAAGACCAACCACTGACAACTGGGGCATCATGAAACTAAAAAGCTTCTACACAGCAATGGACACACCATTCAAGTAAATAGGCAGCTCACAGTATGGGAAAAAAAATCATCACTAGCTACACATCTGACAGAGGGTTAGTATCTAGAATATACAAAGAACTCAAAAGCTAAGCATTAAAAAAATGCCTTTAGTCCCAGCACTTGGGAGGCAAAGGCAGGGGGATTCTGTGAGTTCAAGGCCAACCTAGTCTACCTAGCATGTTCCAGGACATCCAGGGCTACATAGAGACCCTCTTATTTAATAACAAAAAAAATTAATGAAGAAAGAAAAAAATAAAATGTGAAAGTTGGGCATGGAACTAAGTATAAAGCTCTCAAAGGATGAAATACAAATGGCTGAGAATTTTTTTTTTTTAATGTTCAACAGGGGCTGGAGAGATGACTTAGCAATTAAGAGTACTTGTTGCTTTTGCAGAGGACCTGTGTTCAGTTCCCAGCACCCACACAGCAGCTCATAACCATATATAACTATAGTTCCAGGGGATGAGATGCCCTCTTCCCACCTCTGTGGACCCCAGGCATGTATTTGGTGTACATATGTACATACAGACAACACACATGAAATAAAAAATAATAAATCTTTGAAAACAATGTTACAAAACGTTCACCATCCTTAGCCACCAGAGAAATGCAAGTTAAAACTACTTTGAGATTTCATCTTATACCAACCAGAATGGCTAAGATCAAACAAACAAAAAATGCTGACAAATGCTGGCGTGGATGTGGGGAAAGAGGAACACTTATTCACTGCTCATGGGAGTGTAACTGGTGCATCCCCTGTGGAAGTCAGTGTGGAAGTTCCTCCAAAAGCTAGAGACAGATATAACGCACAATCCAGATGTATCGCTCGTGGCCATATACCCAAAAGACGCTACATCCTGCTGCAGAAATGTTTGCTCTTTCATGTCCATTGCTGCTCCATTCACAATAGCTTGAAAATATGTCAACAGATGAGTGGATAATGAAAATGTGGTATATTTATACAACGGAGTATTGTTTAGATGTTATGAAGGGAATTATGAAGTTTGCAGGTAAATGGATGAAACTGGAAACAGTCATTCTGAGTGAGGTAAACCAGATATCCAGAAGACAGATGTCATGTTTTCTTTCTTTCTTTCTTTCTTTCTTTCTTTTTTTTTTTTTTTTTTTTTTGGTGTTAGATTAGAATCTTTAGATATGTGTGTTTCATTTGGAATAGCCACAGAAGTTAGAAAATTAGCAAGGGGTCAGGGGAGTGGGGGGAGGGGCGGCGGGGGCAGCTTTTAAAGGGAGAAGGTAGACAGTGATACCAAGGGGAACGGAGGGTAATGGGACAGGGCTGGCTGGCTGAGTTGGCCCTTCCCAAGGGACCTTCCTGTCTGAGCCAGCTGCCAAGGTAGTGGCCACAGCAGAGCTTGACAGCGGAGAGTGAGAAGGTGGCCAACAGCAGCTGAGCCTGGACAGAGGAGCATGTAGCCAAAGGGGAAAATCCTGGATACTTCAAACGCTACCCCCCCCCCCCTTTTTAAAATTTAACAACCTGTCCCAAATAACCCAGCAGTTATACTGGCAATTGTATCCACACTGGTAAGCCAGATGTCTACTGGGATTAATGCTGTTTCATCCAGTGGCTTGGCCACACCCTCCTGTACCCGGTTTGGGGAGCATTTCTCTAACTACCATTTGGGCTCCCTTCCACTTATT
The DNA here is from genome assembly GCA_902168415.1 of Peromyscus melanophrys. Classification (NCBI taxonomy): domain Eukaryota; kingdom Metazoa; phylum Chordata; class Mammalia; order Rodentia; family Cricetidae; genus Peromyscus; species Peromyscus melanophrys. The sequence goes on from CABHPR010142107.1 coordinate 24,059, forward strand.
CAGGGTGGGTTACAGCCCTGATATTTAGAAAGGATTGAATATGTCACATGGACCACCAACACATGTGTGTGACAAGACCTTCTTATAATGAGAGCAAATACAATTTGCAAATTAGTTGGGACCCATGTCCTGGGTGCTTAAACCCACAATAATGATAATCTGGGTGTGGCCTGATTACATCCCCACATCCTCCAAGGGCTAGCTTTAACCCATTATCAGCAATTCTTTTTCCACATCTGGGTCTGGTCTAACATCCTGTGACTATCAGGTAAAACCTTCTGAAATGTGTTAACTTAGCAGTAGCTTTCACCAAGCCCAAGACTAAGAGTGTCGCCAGGCAGCGTCTGGGACCTCTGACAGAGTTCCCCGCTTTACTGTAAGTCACCTCTCCAATGTTTCCACCAATGTATTTAGAAAGTGTCTTGATTTACAACTTCCTTTGTTCTGTTACTGTGAAAACTTCATGAAACTAATTCCATGTTGGAACATGGAAACTGGGGCGACCTAAATCAGCGTTCTTAGGCCATAGTCACTCATATTTGGCTCCAGAATAAACTATCATCTCCTGTCCCTTTGGGGAAGACACTTGTGTTTTTATATCAACACTGTTGTTTTATGTAAACTGTAGACTTAATAAATGTCTCGTATTTATACATTGCATATATGAATGTTCTTGGAAAAGAAACCCATATCAGTAATTTAATTTAAAAATTTAAGCCAGCTATGGTGGTGCAAACCTTTAATCCTAGCATGTGGGTGATTGACATTTGTGTGATATGCCTAGTGTTTATCAACTCAAATCCTACTGATCTATGTGGACGTCTGTTGGAAAGGAAGCTTGAACTGTGTTGGTAATTGATGGTAAAGGGATGTAAGGGACTAAGAGAAGACCTCTACTGTAATCTGGGTAGCCATAAAAAATAAAAGTCTGTACTTGGTGCCTCCTAAGAAGAATTCAGTTTTTTTAGTAGTCAAGGGTAATAGAAAATGAGATGTCATTAAAAAATGCTTTATGTTAATTAAAATATCTTTAAATAGTGCACTTGATACAATATGTACTCTGGACGACCTGGAACTCGCTATATAGAACAGGCTGGCCTCGAACTCACAGAGATCTACCTGCCTCTGTCTCCCAAGTGCTGGGATTAAAAGAGTGAGCCATCACCACCTGGCTTAATTTGACTCTTTTCATTAGCTTATTGAGAATAGGTAGCTGAACCTAGCTTACTGGGCCACAGTCTGTGATTCTAAATCCGTGGTGACCCTAAGTCCAGTCACACAGTGCTCCCCAAGTCCATCTTTGTGAGTATTGACACGAGGATTTTATTTACATTATTAAATATAAATATTTATAAATAGGAGGAAGGAGGTACGTATAATGAAACAGTACAGTTAGATGTGATCTTCTCCAGCGCTGACCCATCCTTGTCAACACTGTGTGAAATCTCTTCCTAGGAGACAACCTTTCCCTTCCCTCAGGATGGGATTCCTGGCAAGTTTTTAACTCTTTGGGGTACATAGATAAAGCAAAGGACAATGTTGTATGTTTAGCTTATCTCCTTTCCTGCTAGGGTATTTACAATGGGACCCCTAGAGCTGAGGCTTTTCCCTAAAATTTTGGTATCAGAAGTGAGTCTGGCTGGATAGTATTGGGTAGCTACTTAAATATCAGCAGGCATAGAGGTCCTTGTGGTTAGACTCTTCTTCAAAATGGCTTGTAGAACCATGGACTAAATTTGCACGGTTGTGATTACTGACCAAAACCAAAAAACAAGCAAACAAACAAATCTCGAGTTCTGAGTCCTATATCTGGTCCTATGTGGGGATATGACTTGCTGAACTGTCTGGTAGGGGTCCATAATAGACTGTGACAGGGCAAGACAGTACAGAGGTTCTTGTACTCTTGCTGAGGGCATTTCAGGTTTAACTAGAATTTGATCTGCTTGATGGTGAATCCCATGGAAAATTACCCAACTCTTTTCTAGGAACAGGAGGTCAGGAACCTTATCTTAGTTTCTGTTAGACTGTCTGCTTGTACAGAACCCCCTCCAGCTAACCGTCTGTCTTTAGTTTCTGTTAAACTGCTTGCTTCTGCGAAGGAGTGAGATGCCAGGACATGGTTTCTGGACACACTGTACCAATACCTGAATACCTTATTGTACTCCCAGCTGACTGGAATAAAGACTTTCAGTTGGTTATAAACTGTCTGAAGGTCATCTCTGTGTGTGTGTGTGGGGGGGAGGTGGCTCTCCATACCCAGACAAATACTTAATTTTCCCCTGAGGCAGGGTCTCTTTATATAGCCCTGGCCTGGCTGCCTTGGAACTCACTATATAGGCCAGGCCAACCTCTATTTTACAGAGATTCACCACCTCTGCCTCCTAAGTGCTGGGATTAAAGGTGTGTGCCACCATACCCAGCTAAATCTTATTTTCAGATTATTATTTAGGCCAAGGCTTTCTGTCTAAGAAGGAACAAGGACAAACTATCCCTTTCCATAAAGGTCAATCTTAATGGCCCGTTACTCACCTAGATAGGTAATTACCCCTCAGAGAGAAATTAGGATTTAGACCAACTCTCTGGTAGGCATACAGATAGGGAGAGGGTCTGTGACTAGGTAATAAAGGAGGCGGATTTCCAAGATGACCAGCTTCTTCCTCACCTTCTTCGTTTGAGACTTAAAACCTGGCATCTTAAAACAAAGGTATTACAGGCTTTTGTTTGCCCCCACCAGGCCCCCTGCTGATGGACTGGCTCAACAAATTCAAGGCAGGATCAGGACATGATACACAACATGCTGAGCCAATTAACCATCCAATCTTTTACCACGGCAATAGAAACCGCAAGACAGAGCACTTCTTGCTCTCGCAAAGGATTGTTGGTTCCAAGCACTCACATCTGGTGGCTCACAACTGCCTGCTCTTCCACCTCCAGGGAATCTGATGCCTTCTTCTGGCCTTCATCAGCCCTTGGAATTCACATTCACATAACTCACATACAGACGTATACACATAGATAAAAAAACTAAATCTTTAAAAAATATTTCTGTGGTGGTTTGAAAGAAAATGGCCCCTAAAGGGAGTGGCACTATGAGGAGGTGTGGTCTTTTTGGAGTGGGTGTGGCCTTGTTGGAGGAAGTGTGTCACTATGAGGGTGGGCTTTGAGGCCCCCTATGCCCAAGCTACACCTAGGGTCTCAGTTCACTTGCTGTTGCCTTTGAAATAAGATGTAGAACTCTCAGCTCCTTCTCCAGAACCATGTCTGCCTGCACGCCACCATGTCCCACTATGATAATGGACTCAACCTCTGTTGAGACTGTAAGGGAGCCACCCCAATTAAATGTTTTCCTTTGTAAGAGTCGTGTAGTCATGGTGTCTCTTTATAGCAATAGAAATCCTAACTAAAACAATTCCTTAAAAATTTTTTTTGAAGACTGCTATACCCGACCACTGGGTGATTAATAACCTTACTGAAGCCACTGAAGCCAATGAGGATAAAGAAGGTAGAAGGATGGCCAGTGTTTTGGCCCCTCCCCCAGGTCATCCAGTTCCCAGGGGGTGAGAAGACACCTCTGAAAAGGACCCTATACTTCAAGTAAGTCCCCCATCCTCTTGATCAGGGACACTATGGAGACCCCAGAGGTTGAAGTCTAGTCAGGGTACATTCTGCAGAGGAGGGTCACTGCAGAGGAAATGTCCTTAGAACTTCCAAGACAAGCCACACGGACTGCAAGACCTTGATGTCACCCGGCAGATGACGTAAGTGACGGAAGAAAAACTAAAGGAGCCATGAGGTTCCCTCCCAGTCCCTAGGGGCCTCGGCTGGCCTTAACGACATAAAAGAAAGGGATGGGGGTGCTTACAGGGCCCCCCTTCTATGGTTGTTGTGGGCGGGGCCTTTTTTTTTTTTTTTTCTTTTTCCAGATAGGGTTTCTCTGTGTAACAGCCCTGGCTGTCCTAAAACTCGCTCTGTAGACCGGGGTGGCCTCAAACTCACTGAGATCCACCTGCCTCTGCCTCCTGAGTACCGAGATTAAAGATGTGTGCCACCACTTTTAAGGCCATGTCCCTCCCAGAGGAGCTATTGGCAGTACTTGGGTGGCATTTTCTATGCTGGTGTAGGTCAGTGGTAATCGCCCATGTTCCTGTAAATAACCACTCACTTATGTTCATATAAGCAGCCCTGATTAAACTTATCAGGACACACACACACATACCCATAAAGACATAAAATTAGAAGAGGGACTGGCTAGGAAGAATAAGGTAATAGAGTGGGGGGTAAAAAGAGAGGATAATGGGTAAATGTTATCAAAATACATTATACACATGTATGAAAATGTCATAATGGGGCTGGAGAGATGGCTCAGAGGTTAAGAGCACTGGCTGCTCTTCCAGAGGTCCCAAGTTAAAGTCCCAGCAACCATATGATGGCTTACAACCATCTGCAATGAGATCTGGTGCCCTCTTCTGGCCTGCAGGGAAACATGCTGGCCTGCAGGGAAACATGCAGGCAGAACACTGTACGCATAATAAAAAAATAAATCTTTAAA
>CABHPR010142107.1:29007-54156 GCA_902168415.1 Peromyscus melanophrys
CCGAGTGCTGGGATTATAGGTGTGTACCACCACCGCCTGGCGGTGGCACACTCTTTTAATCCCAGCACTTGGGAGGCAGAGGCAGGCGGATCTTAGTGAGTTTGAGGCCAGCCTGGTCTACAGAGTTCCAGGACAGGCTCCAAAGCTACACAGAGAAATCCTGTCTCAAAAAAAAAATGTCATAATGAAGTACATTATGTATAAATTAACATATGCTGCTGTGGGATGATTTTTCTGTATGCTGTGAATATGTGTTGCTCTCATTGGTTGATAAATAAAGCTGTTTTGGCCAATAGCTAGGCAGAATAAGGTTAGGTGGTACAATCGAACTAGAGATGAAGAAGGGTGGAGTTGGGGTAGCTGCCAGCAGCTGCTGAAGGAGCAAGATGCCAGAGCACCGGTAAGCCACAGGCCACATGGTGATACATAAATTAATAGAAATGGGGTAACTTAAATGTAAGAGCTAGTTAGTAATAAGCCTGAGCTACCGGCCAAACATTTATAATAATGTAAGCCTCTGAGTGATTATTTGGAAATGGCTACAGGTCAGAGAAGGACAGAGAAAAGCCTCCATTTACAATATGCTAATAAAAAAAGAAAACAGAGGACTAGAAAAATGGCTCAGCAGGTAAAGACACTTGCTGCCAAGGCTGAGGGCCTGATTTCCTTCCCCCAGATCCAAATGGTGGGAAGGTAGAATAGATTCCTGCAGGTTGCTTACATGCACCATGACATTCTCATTCAGATGGACACACACACACACACACACACACACACACACACACACTGTTAATGTAATAAAAAATAAGTAAAGAGAACATACCAAAAAAAGATATTAAAAGAGAAAGAAAGAATAAAGATTAATTTTTGACCACCTACATGGTCTTGGGGTTTGTCTCTGGAGAAAGCAATTGGTAAAAACACCAAACATAAAGAACTAAGAATTTGTTTTGTTTTGTTTTTGTTTTCTGAGATAAGGTCTCTCTACATTACCCTGATGTCCTTGGAACTCACTATGTAGACCAGGCTGACCTCAAACTCACATAGATTCCACCAGCCTCTGACTCCTGAATGCTGAGATTAAAGATGTATGCTGCCACATCTGGGCCAAGATACATACATAGAGGCAAGGGACGGATTCATTCTCTACATGCTCCCCCATTAGATCCAAAGTATGCTAGGCGGGACATCATAGTCACACCAGCCATGTGCACCTGGAGGACTCTCACGACTTCCTAACTGCATTTTCTCATGCCTGAAGCCTGAGGGAGGCTTTAACCTCTAACCAGTAAAGTCCTTTGTTACCAGCTTTTAGCCCTGGCCGGCTGGCCAGTGACTCTGTAATATGCCAATGACTCTTTTTAAATGCCAAATGGAGGCCTTCATCACATCCTTTGCCACTGTGTGTGGCTGAGGGCCAGGAAGATGCATTGGATAGCAGCTTATTCTCCTTTCTTAGTAGAAGAAACCACTTTTGGAGCTGGAGCTCAGGGTTTCCACACTGGAAAGGGTTACATCTCTGCTTATAATCCTAATAGGGATTTATCTCTCTCTTTTTTTTTTTTTTTTTTTTTTTGGTTTTTCGAGACAGGGTTTCTCTGTGTAGCTTTGTGCCTTTCCTGGAGCTCACTTGGTAGCCCAGGCTGGCCTCGAACTCACAGAGATCCACCTGACTCTGCCTCCCAAGTGCTGGGATTAAAGGCGTGCGCCACCAACGCCCGGCCAATTTATCTCTCTTTTAAAAAGGATTTTATTTATTTTTACTTTGTGTGTATGAGTGTGTTCCTGCATGTGTGTAAGTGTGTCACATGCTTACAATGCCTGCAGAGGCCTGAAAGTTCCAGATCCTCTGGAACTGGAGCCACAGACACTTGTGAGCCACCATGTGGGTGCTGGGAGCCCAGCCCAGGTCCTCTGCAATTGCGCTGTGGGCTATTCTCCACTGGGCCATTCTCCGGCCTCTTGTCACCTCTTCTTATAGTCAGTCCACCTTTAGATGAAACTATAGCAGTCTAAGTCATGTATCTGGGTCCCTTTTATCATCCTCTGAGGCCTGAAAGGAAGGGTAGAGACCCTAAATATTCTACAATCTATTTCAGCTAGTAGTAGTCAGATCCACTCAATTCCCATCTCCCAAAGGTTTTCAGAATCTCAACTCTTTTTTTTTTTTTTTTTTTTCGGGCGAGAGGGGGTTTTTTTTTATTTCTTTGCGCCTTTCCTGGAACTCACTTGGTAGCCCAGGCTGGCCTCGAACTCACAGAGATCCACCAGGCTCTGCCTCCCGAGTGCTGGGATTAAAGGCATGCGCCACCACCGCCCAGCAAAGGATTTATTTATTTATTATGTATACAGTGTTCTGTCTGCACAGCACATATCCCTGCAGGCCAGAAGAGGGCACCAGATCTCATTACAGATGGTTGTGAGTCACCATGTGGTTGCTGGGAATTGAACTCAGAACCTTTGGAAGAACAAGCAGTGCTCTTAACCTCTGAGCCATCTCTCCAGACCCTAGAATCTCAACTCTTAAGTGGAGATTCTTAGGTAGCTAGTTAGATATTTGTGGGGTGGAGGCCATTGGAAATGGACATCTCCCACCCCCAGCTTATAATCAGCACCTAGTAAAACCATGGACTGAACTTGCCGGACTCATTAATGGCTAGAGAATGGAGTCTAGTACCTCAGGTCCTGGGTAGAGACATGACATTCTGAACTGTTCAGAAGGTCAGGAATAGACAACAATATAAACCTTACAATATAATTATCTAGCCAGAGGCTGTCTGATAAAGAACAAGAAGAGATCATAGTCCCTTCCTGTGAGAGTCCATCCAAATGGGTCAGTCAGTATCAGAGAAAAACCCTGTAGACACGCTGCCTCTTCAGAGGCCTTTGCAGTAGTATAAAGCCTACCTAAAGGTAGCTTAGTATGAAGGTCCCCTTGGCCGCCCCACTCTCGTTCCTTGAGAGTAAACCATTTTACTCGTAAATTCTACCAATCTTTTACACTATGCTCTCCCTGTCTCAATTTGAATTCTTTTGATAGATCACAAGGATCAGAGAGCCAAGGAGAGTCCAGACAGAGACAACAGCATACAGTAACAACCACATGTGGAAAGAGACAATTGCAGTGAGAGATTTCACTTTAGTTCTCTGAAAGGCTGGTCCCACAGCAGAGACATATCAGCAGTATGTCACTCAGTGAGAAACAAGACTTTGCCCACACTGGCTGGGACCAACATGGAGACTCAGATGACCAGTGAAACAGTGTTTCCCTAGACTGGCATTTCCACATTAGCGCTGCAGTTTGGGTTGGCCGTGTCATACACGCAACCACACAACACATCTGAAAACCCCACATGAGAACAGAAAAGAGGAGTGGACCTTATCCAGGAGTCCCCCTGGCAACCCATCTGAAGACTCCTCTCTCTCTCCAAGTATAGTCCTCTCTCATTGCTCTTGACTGTGAGATGTACTGTCCAAATCTCGTGGGTGTGGTTCATCCTGAGAAAGCCAGCACTCCTTCCTAGAGGCTACCTTCTCACTTGGTTGCTAAAGCAGTCTCAGGAGCCCTCTTCTGGGTGATTTTTCTTTTTCAAGTGAGGACAAGAAACTGGAAACAGTGGGTTGAGGGCTGGTCTCTCTCTGTCCTTGAGACCATGCCAGTCCTTTAGAGGCAACAGTATGGCCACAGAGATTCACCTCACTACTCAGGAGGAGACTAGATCACAAGACAGGGAAAATTAAGGAGATCCGGAAAGGAAAGGAAGCCCCAAGTGGGGTTGAAATCAACCAGCTAAGAGTTAAAGATTTTGATACAACTAACAAAATTCACTGTGAAGACTGTCTGCTGCACAGGAGTCAACATTCTTTTCCTTCCTTTCTTCCTTCAATTCTTTTCCTCTTCATCATCATCATCATTTTTTTTGTTTTTGTTTTTGTTAGTCTCATGTAGCCCAGGCTGGCCTCAAAGCCACTGTATTTTGAAGGATGGCCCTGAACTCCTGATCCTTTTGCTTCCACCTCTCAGGTGCTGGAGTCACAGGTATGGGCCACCATGCCCAGCAGCAATATTCTTTTTTCATAGCGATATTTCAAAGAAGAGGGATGAAAGAGCAGTGAGCCATGCTCGGAGCCAAAGCCTTATGCAATCTTATTCCTGGCCGGCTACTGTAGTCAGACGAATCTCTCCTGCCTGCCGGTTCCCCAATAACCGGTGGATTTCTCACATTACATAACTTTGTGAGAATCTTACAAACAAGATTATGAACTTTGTTTACAGTAAGTAGGTGTCTTAATTCCCTGTGACCTAGTACAGTAAGGGCTTCTTTCTTTATTGTTCTAATTGTTGTTGTTTTAATCTTATTTGTATGTAACTATCCAACGCTCCTCAGAAAGTATTCTGGGATCTCATTTAGTAAAAGAAAAATCAAAGTTCCATAGAAATTCTTTGAACAGTGTAATCTCATAAGCTACTAAACTTGGCTACTGTTTTTTGTTTGTTTGTTTCATTTTGTTTTTTGCCACTTCTCATTTATTTTTGAGTCTTGAGGCAATGTCATCTTTTCAATATGGAAAAAAAAAAGCAGCCAAGTTCAACACAAAATAGAAGGGTGGGGCAGGAAACCAGGAGGAAAATGGCAGAAGCCAAGATGTCACCTTCCTTCCGGAGAAGGTACCAAACACCCAGGTGGCAGCACACCTTCCCAAGTTTGGAGGTTAGGTGGATTGGGCAGTTTCTGTACATTCAGAGACCAAGGCTCTGCCCCCACCCCACTCTCACCTCTTGGAGAAAGGAGGAACAATATAGGAATGATACCTCCAACGGCAGATTTGGCTCAGGACAGCTGGGAGCCTATAAATAGAGATAATACTGCTAATACCTCTCCGGAGGCTGAGAGATGAAGCAGGAAAAAAAAAAAAACTGTGGATTGAAAAAGCCTCAGTGGATTCTCCTATGTAAATGGCCTTGGCTGGAAAACCCCACGCCTCTGTTCCTAGTGATCTCTCTCTACCCGGCATCCCCTTCCTTTTCTCTGATCCACTACTTAGCTTTGGGATGGTGGCCACTGTCTGGGTTTTTAGTACTGGGCTGGTTCTACACAGGATCTAGAGCAGAACTCAGGTTCCTGTAGAACATATTGGAAAAATATTAACTGACAGTTATGAGAAACGGATAAAAATATGGAACGTTTCATGAATTTCCATGTCATCCTTGCACAGGGGCCATGCTAATCTTCTCTGCATCTTTCCAGTTTTCGTCTATGTGCTGCCGAAGCGAGCACTTGGATATTGACAAGACACTTAAAAGTGGACTCTCTTGAGAAGCCCTCCTGTCAGACATGCCCTGTTCTCTCTCTCTCTCTCTCTCCCTTAAGCTAAACCCATGTTAAAACCCTTTTTGTTGTCTTTTAAGACAGTCTCACTATGTAGTTCACGATAGAACTCGCCATGTAGACCAGGCTGGCCTCAAACTCATGGAGATCTGCCCGCCTCTGTTTTCCAGGTGCTGGGATTGAAGATGTGTGCTGCCACATCCAGCAGTGAAACCTTTTCTTAATAAACCCCAACTCATCTAGGTGTGGTGACGCACGCCTTTAATTCTGGCACTGGAGAGGCAGAGGCAGGCGGATCTCAGTGACTTAGAAGCCCACATAGTCTAACACAGAGAGATCCTGTCTCAAAATAAAGTAAAATAAAAATAGACTCCAACCCTGCTTCCTACCGACTCATCCTGAAATTCTTTTCTGCCACAAAGTCACGAGTTCTGGCTTCCCCTGAGTAGAGGTCTCTCAAAACCCTCCAGCTGCTGTGGCTGATGATGTGGTATGCATCTCTGACTCGCAGGGCTGCCGACAAGAACAGTGCACAGTTTAAATCAAGGGTCCAGTCATGTGACAGTGTGCTTACTCCCAGCATTCAGGAGGCTGACACAAGAGGATCCTGAGTTCAAGCCAACCTTCTCATTTTGGATTATTTACTTCTAGAAGTTTCTATTTAATATTTTCAGATCACAGTTGATACCATACAATTGAAATGAGACCATGGTTGGGAGGATGTAGGGGGCTACTACCCTGCATGCATGGGAACTGCAGCTTTGAGGATCTTCCCGGGTTCTGGGTGCTAGACAAGTCCCCCATGTTGTGTTTGTGCAATTCCCTCTAAGATATACCCATTACTTAGGTGGGGAGGAATCACTGGCTAAGTATACCAAGGAGATCTCGGAACTAACTCACATGTTGACTGGCTGGTATGCTTTGGGCACGGAAGAGCACTTAAGGCAGACATCAATTAAAATTAACCGCAGGCAGAAGATACTCAGGAACAGAACACAGCTGTGCCTGCTGGCCTTGGGGAAACACTGTTGCAATGAAGGAATAATGTAAAAAAGTATGATAGGACCAAATTCCAAGATGTCACCTCCTGCAAGTCTTAGCTCTGAGAGATCCAAGATTCACTGTAAAAAAGGAATCTCTTAATTTCTAAGGAATGAGTTTTCCACCGTCCAGCTATTCTCTTATATATCTAAATATAAGACATTGGAACCTGCAAATACCAGCCAAAGTGGCTTATTGTAGGCCAGGACCTGGGTTCACTTGCAGCCCTGGGGGAAAAAAAAAAGACTCAAATTAGGTCAGCCAGGGTACCCATCAATGCTCACAAGTTTCTGAAAAGATGCCTAACAAAAGTTTTTCACCTCTTTTCAGAGATCCTTTATAAGGCTGCAGAGAAGGCTCAGTGGGGAAAAGTACCCGCTGTAAAAGTGTGAGGACCCCGAGTTCTAATCCACAGAACCCACACAGAAAAGCCAGCAACAGAGTGTCTGCTACCCCAGAACTCCTCCAGGAAGGTGAGCGGGGCAGGCAGGAAAGCTTGCAGAAGCTTGCAGGCCAGCTAGCCTGGTGTATAAAGTGGAAAAACAACAGACTCTGCCTCAAAACAAACAACCCAAAACAAGGTACAAGGTAAGGCCCAACCCCTGACGTTATGCTCTGACCTACATGCTCTGTGATATGTATATTCTATCATTCATGTACAGAAACACACATGTATACACACACACACACACACACACACACACACACACACACACACACACACACACACGAAGCTGCTAAGTTGAGAAACCAGTTCTTCAAGGTAAGTCTTTTGCCATTCAATTGATGAGTTCCAACAGGCTTCTGAACTACCTTGTGGGCTCAACTGTCTGCTTCCTCATAAAATTCTGTATATTTTATGAACTCCCCCTCCTTTCTTCTTCTTAGTTTATTTTCTTGTGAGACAGAGTTTCTCTATATAGTCCTTGATGTCCTTAGACCAGGCTGGCCTCAAACTCAGAGATCTGCCTGCCTCTGCCTCCTGAGTGCTGGGATTAGAGGTATGCACTACCATGGCCTGGCTCTTCTTTTTCTTTTAAAATTCTGCGTCCATTTGAGTTCCTCGTGACTCACCTAAGGAACACATATAAACTAAGTCTCCTCCTAGTCAAGACTCTCTTAGAGAGCGGCCATCTTGATAGGCTAACCACACAGGGCTAGAATGTAGAACTTTCCTCCAGAGACAAACCTCGAGGCCGGGCTGCAGCAAATATGTATCAAATGCATTTTTAAGGTCTTCTTTTTCTTTTTGTTTATTCCCATCTTGCAAATCCAGGGGTCTGCAACTGCTCAGCAGGAGCCTCCCCATATTTTGAAGAATGGAAATCACCAATTAGATCTATAAATTTGTCAAAATTTTTATTTTTGGCAAGCTTAAGAAACACAAGTTGGAGGCTGGAGACATGATTCAGTGAGTAAAATGCTCACCACCCAAGCGTGGGGACCAGAGCTCAGATCTCCAGAGCTCCCAGAAATGCATTCCTGCTGAGCTACTCCTGGCCTGGCTCCAGAGAGTAGTACCTACACTTACTTAATCCATCCTTTGTTTAACCAACAGCTTTTGTTCCTCTTATCGCCCTACGTGAATCTTGTCTTAGAGTCTTCCAAGGATCAAAGGCCTATGCAAAACTTGGTTCAGGAAACCCGGAAAACCGTGGTACCTGAGAAATCTGAGGAGTTTGCACTTGGCATTTTATCTTTGGGAGCTCCTTTCCGGTTGCTTTGAAGATACAGAAATTAACTGGCTAAATTGTAAATAGAGAGAAAATAAAAATGCCCTAGGCGAAGGGAAAGTGCTTCAGTCCTTCGAGGCTGGACCCCCCTGCAGCCATGAAGGGCTGGATTCATTCTTCAGATGCCTCTGAGTCTTCTTTCTATGGATCTGTGTGAACCCACATACCCGTGCCTCGACAAAGCCCCGGCAGCCGGCCTGCAGTTCCAGTGGATGGCGAAGCTGGCCAGCACGACAATCCATGTCAGAGAGCTCTGGTTTGACTGAGAAAATGTGCCTCAGTAAATAAGATGGAAGAATGATTGAGATGAGCAGTTTTTCTGCTTTGCAGAGTGCCCAGGTTCAGTCCTCTGCACCCACATGGAGGCTAATGACATCTATAACTCCAGTTCCAGAGCACCTGATAACTGCTTCTGGCCTCTATGGGCAGCAGGCATGCTCACAGTGCTCGTACATATGTGCAGAAAAAAAAAACACTGATACACATAAAAAATGAAAATAAATAAATCTTAAAAAGATCAGTGATGATGACTCCCAACATCACCCTTCGATCTCTACACTCATACACACATGCATGCAGTTATACCCCCACACAATATGTGCCTATGAACATGTAGACATGCATCCACATACACGCATAGCACAAACACACATGGAAAAGGAACAAGAAGGAAATGTTGGCGGATCAAGTTTGCAGATTATAGTCCACACTCTCAGACAGCGGAGGACAGCACAGTTGGAGGGACAAGTCCCTCTCAGAATTTTTAACCCTTTCATAGCAGATAGTTTACCAGCATCTGAGTCTGGTCCTGCACACACTGATGGGGACCCACGGCATGGACGCTTACCTCTTCCTGTAGCAAGTGTCCTGGCATGCTGGCTCCTGGATGCTGAGAAAGTCTTCCAAGGAGTGAAAATTGTGATGTCTGGGGCTGCAGGACAGAGTGGCCTTCTGCCTGTAGTCAGCCTTTCTCTGTAGCGCCAGCTCCCAAATAACGACACAGAAAACCGAGTTAGGTGCCGCCACGGAAGCCTCCCCTGTGCCTTTTACACAGGATGGTTGTCCGAGTTCACCTTTGGTGTGTGTGTCCTCTCCCAAAGCTGCAGATTTAAAGGCTCTGGCTGGCACCGAGTGACTGGTCCTGTTTCCTCACTGCACCTTTTATCTGCTGCCAATAAGGGGTAAAGGTGTGCAGAGCTGGCTGGCCTAAGGGTAGCCCTGGGCTGAGGTGAGGGTGGGAGAGGCCAGGAGACAGAATACAGTTAGATGGAGACTAAGTCAGAGTGATGGGATGCCTGGGCTATCAACATCCCAACAGCCCCCACCCTTGCTCTTTGCCGTGAGAAAATGCTAATGGTGCTTTGACAACTCTGGCTTTGTCTTTCATTGGTCAAAGAGGATTTGGTGCCACCTCAACCCACTGCTACTGTTGGTCGAATGTCATCTGCTGGTCTCTCTTGTGTCACCTCCTTGCTCTTCCTCCCTCTTGGCCTCCACCCATCACCCTGTGACTTCAGGAGCGCATGGGTATTCCTTTCTAGAGGAGGGAAAGTTCATGGTCCAAAAGAGAGGGTTGGGTCCAAGCCTAAGGAGAGTTCACACACACCACAAATGCTGGAGCAGATGCACAAGAGAGAACAGGAAACCAAGGTGCTACCCCTCACCTGTGATTTCCCCCCTGCCTTTCTATTCCCCGCAGTCTTTGGGAAGGGGAACCTAGTCTCCAAGCCCAGGCCATGAGCCAAAGGTGTAGGTGGAACCTGCCTCTCCCTTTAACTACTGCTGTCCAGAAGTTGCATGCCAGTGGCCCAAACAGCTCTTCTCTGCCTATGGACTCCAGGACTAGGAGCTCTAGCAACATCTTCAGACAGACACACAAATTTGTATATCTGCATATGAACCCACATTTGGTCACTAAGCATGCTCTGCAGGACACCACCTCCACCAGGAGCCAGTGAGCAATCCCACCCCTGTGACCACACTTCCAGAACATGCTAGTGAATTTCTCTTGCCTATTGAGTTGGAAGTTTGCTTTGTTTTGCTTTTTTGATGTTAGATATAGAACACTGGTTGCTGTACATGTTAAGCAGACACTCTACCATTGAGTCACATTCCCAGGAATTTGGACAGGAAGCATAGACAGGCGTTTTAACCCGAAACAGCCCAAAGGACCAGTGTGTGGGATAAGAATAGAGAGCAAGTATAGAATGGTTCATGCAAACCAATTCACAAGAGACAATTGGTTGAGCCCTTCCTGGGCCTCTGGGAGATGGGTACTCCCTGGATCCATTGTGAAGAGGAGGAGGAGAGTGAGAAGTGGAAAGATTAAAAAGCTTGCCCGTGGTTGCACCAGCCACTTGTGGTGAAGCTGAGTTAGCCCAGAAATGAATTTCTCAAAGTTCTGGAAACTGGAGTCTAGATCAGAGTGCCAGAAGATGTGTTCATGGTACAGTGATATTCACAAACAGGATGCACTCTTTAAAAATTTTAGGTTTATTTTTTTATTTTGTGTATGAGTGTTTTGCCCGCATATATGCATGTACACTATATTCGAGCTTGGTGCCTGAGGAGGTCAGGAGAAGGTATCAGATCCCCTGGAATTGGAGTTACAGATGGTTGTGAGCCACCATGCAGGTACTGGGAACTAAACCCTGGTCCTTTGCAAGAGAAAAAAAATGCTTTAAACTGCCAAGCCATCTTTCTAGCCCAAAAGGACATAGTCTTATGTATTTATGTGATCTCAATAGCATAACCCAGTTCTATGGAAGGAAAAAGGTAAAAGACAGACCAGGCTGAGCTCCTAGTTCTGGAACTTGCTGAGACACCAGCTTAACCCTGGGCAATTTACTCTGTGTGCTTCAATTTCATCATCTGTGTGATGGGAATGATACTTTTGTTTTGCAAGGTTGCCCTGATTATTCAATCGGTTGGTACAGAGTTAGATTCATGGTGAGTGGCAATTGTTACCATTGCATTTATATGTAGTGTCTTAAAAGCCCAACATTCTCTCAGGAGTAGATTGGTGCTGCCAGGAGCAATTGTGTCTCATGTTAACAGAATTCTAAGTTATCAAACATTTAAATGCCATGTTCTCTAGGTCTATGAAGATTCTATTCATCTGACATATGTTTCTATAAATCTGGAAAACCTAACTAACATAACTATAGATATGACAAGCATGGGTGACTATTAATCTGTAAGTCTTACCTATCTAATCTGAGGACTAAGGCTTCACATTAACAAGGTAAACAGTCTGTAAACAGATATACAATATAAGGATAATGACCTCAAAATTGTGACAATACATAAAATATCTTAAATAGAGGTAGAAATGTATAGTGCCAAAGGCACAAGGTAAGAGAAACAAAGGCATTTTATTGTCAGCTTCCTTCCCCAAATCCCTGCAAAGGCTCCAGTCATTGTCCAAAACCTACAGCCATCTTGGATCCCAGGAACAGCAGAGATGTGTCTAGATATGCTGAGGCCACCCCCAAGCAGAAACAGTCACCTCTTGGGAACCGGGTTATCCTTCTGGGGACAAAGACTTACCCATGCCTACCTTTCATACTGATCAACCAAACCGCAGTTTAATCAAGGCCTTGTAAGTATGCTTTTGTCTTCCTCCTCCGTCTCAGCTCTTCCTCTGTTTAAAGCTAGTGCTAACATCAGCACCTCAAAGGTGGGTTGAAATTCTCGATTTCTGTCCTTCCAAACCGGCCCCATGGATTAAAATGACTTCTCATCTTCTCACCACTGTTTGTTTTCTTGGGGTGAATGACCAAAGCTGATGTACTACAGCTCACAGAGTGGGACTCTGGCTTAAGACTGCGGTTACAAAATAAGCAATAGGCTCTCTATGCTGGGAGCGTGTAGATCAGACATTCTGTGAATAAGCATGGGACATCCATGGGATCCCAGCCACAGGGGTAAGGATGGGCTTCCCAGGATCTTGTCATGGGCCTTGTTTGGAGGAAACCTCCGTGTCTCCAGCTGATGGAGTTTAGCCCAGGATGTCATCAACTGCAGGAGAAAGGCACAAGCCGGACTAGCAGGGGAGAAGCAAGGAGACGTTCTGGATGATAGAGTAGTGTGCAATCCCAAGCGGCCCTTGGTGTTAGGTGTGAAAAGGAACAGATGATGTGGTTCAGAGCCCGGCAGAAGAAAAGACATCAAGTGATACCACACTGGCTAATACCTTTGGCTCACGTCTCCTTTCAGGCTAAAAGATCTATGGTGAAGAAGTCAGTGAACTTGTCCCTGATTTAATAGACATTTGTCTGTCCACACAATTCAGAGTCGTCCACAATCTCTCTCCCATCCTTTTCTCCTCACTTCTTCCCTGTCTGCTACAAACTGGCGTGTATGTAGGGAGGGTTAGGAGTGGGGCCTGGGGAGTGGTCTCTGCCAGGCTTCAACCACCTGTCCCTGAGCCCTGGTCCAGCCCAGCAGACCAGAGTCAGTGTGACTGGGATGACTAACATCTCTGGTCAAGGGCTGACAGCCTGCACAGTTCAGACCTGGGGACTAAGGTCTCAGGACAGGACCAAGGGTGGCCTGACCTCTCTCTTTCCAGGCCCCAAGCCACTTTCTCCCTCCTGTGTGAACCTGTAGGGGACTTTCCCCAGCCTGCAGAACCTGTGCTGTGTACAAACTTTCCACATGGATGGACACAGACAACAGGCTGACACAGGCCCTGGGCCTCCAGTGACTCCTCCTATTGGTTTCCTACAGTGGCCACAGAACCCTGAAAGAGGAACTGGATGTTCTTGGAATCCTGAAGCAGTATTCCCCTTTCTCCCTTAGGTGCAAGAAACAGAATCCAGCCACTGCTGTCCCTTAGGGGCCCAATCTTGCCCCCTCCACAGTCACACACACACACACACACACACACACACACACACACACACACACACACACCGCTTTCTCTCCATGTACTCAGATGTCACAGGAACATGGAAAGTCGGCCCACTGTCCCCTGCTTCCCTCACCCTACAGTAACTCACTGTTCTGACGCAACCCTTGCTTTGCACTGACTCAATCCTGAGAAGGCCACAGAGAGCAGCTGTCTCTGACCTGACCTAACCTAATGTATATCGGGTGTGGGTTCACACGGGTCCATGGAAAGGAAAGTAGAGGCACCCTAAGGATGAAATGTTTAGTTTTTCCAGCTGCAGAGGGATCAGCCTCTCATGGACTGACTCACAGTAGCTTAGTAAAGGGTTGAGGTTTTTTTTGTTTTTTTTTTTTTTTTTTTTTTTTTTTTTTTTTTTTTTTTTTTTTTGTTAAGGAGTACCACAGTTTTCCAGGTTATTCCCCAACCAAGTTTTGCATAGGCTTTTGAGCCCCTAGGAAACTCTCAGATAAGACTTCAAGGAGAATGTACCGGGAGACAAAAAAGGTAACATTCACCAAAGGCAGTTCAAAGCTAGGTGCAAACACTCCGGAATCAAACCAGCTGCACCTCTACAGGAACCCCCTCAACAATCTAACCTAGCCTAATGCTCCTCCTCCCTTTGTGTGCTCTCCTGAGAATTTCCCAGCTGGGAGCTTTCTACTTCTCCCCCTACCCCCATACACCTGCACCAAGGCAACCACCTGCCAGTGGACTGAATGTTGACTGAGACTTCCCCGTGTCCAGCAGAAAGTCAATGCTCTTCTCCATGTAGGGCAACTAAGCCAAGCTCACTGTCACCCCTGGAAGCTCACAGGTTCCTATTGTCTCTTTGCTATTGTGTTTTTTGTTTGTTTGATACAGGGTCTCATGTATCCCAGGCTGGATTTGAACTCTCTATGTAGCTGAGGCTGGTCTTAAACTCCCAGTGCTCCCATTTCCACCTCCTAAGTGCTGATATTACAGGCGTGTGGCACCACACCCAGCTTGAGCCCACAAATTTTCTAAAACAAAGGGGACAAATCCCCAAAGCAAACTATACATGCCAGCATGTGATGGCACAGAACACAACCACAGTGTATCAAATGGGGAAGGGGGAGAGGGGCCTTCTCAGTAGAGAAACCTCTAGAATCGGGCAGGACAAGGGGATGGGCTTGAGGTAGTGTGATGGAGTAGCATTTTCAAACGTCTTCTTTCTTGTGTGCACTGTGCTAGGAGGTCTGAGAATCTGCTCATGGTTGTCTACCCCTTAGCTGTTTTGCAAGGATCGGAAAAGTTCCTGGCATTGGGAATGCCATGGTGAGAAGGTACCAGAACTTAACATCTACTAAATATATGCAAGGACTTTGCATATTTTGCCCGGTACACGGTTCTTTCCAACTAGAGAACAGAATTGCTAACCAGAAACTTTGTTTATTCATTAGGTCTCACTCCTCTTGGTCCCACCACTGCTCCTGTTCCATGGACCCACTCCAGGCTGCAGACACCCTGGAAACTGTGGCCCTGACCTCTAGGAAGTCCCCCTTGGCTAACTTCAGGTGCCTTCTACTCCCCTCTCCGGCTCTGTTCGCCTGCGTATCTCTTCCTGCTCAAGAGAGGGAAAGGAAAACACCCATGCCACCAGCTTTACCCTTAGCATCCAGAACACAGGCGATTGTCACCCTGGTGCATTTCGTTGCTTAGCTGCCAGGGGCTGGGAAATTCACTTTCAAAGTTCAGGAGTGTTTGACTCTGGCTTTGCAATATCATCTGGTCCAGATGTGGTCTTGGGGGTCCCGGTGCTCTACGTGCTCTGTTAAAACAGCAGAGGGTCGTTTGCATTTATCCCCCTTTAGCTGAGGACCTGCAGTAGGAGAGGAGCTGAACCCAAAGCCATACTCAGCAGGACCTTCAAGGCCGCCCCAGAGTTTCCACCCTCAAGAGCACTCACAGAAGCTCCGAGTGAGCTTGTGACCTTGACTGTGGTCACCCTAGGACAAGCCAGGCACCCAGCATTCTCATCCCTCATCACTCTGTACAATTTTTTTTCTACAGACAAGTGCCAGCATCCACTTACTGATATTGGTAGCTACCAGATCCTCTGGGCCACCTGGAAAAGCTGTGGCTGCCCTGTCACCCACTTGGCCTTGCTTAGGTGTCCTAGTTAGAGTCACTGTTGCTGTGATGAAACACCGTGACCAAAGCAACTTGGGGCGGGTCAGAATATTAACATTCCTCCATTTTGATGATTATAAAAAGGTGAGTTATGGAAGCAAGTTGGGAAACAAGGGTGTTGAATTCCCAAGACTGCTTCAAGCTGACAAGGGGTGAAGTGTGGAGAGGGAACCAGGAGTCACGCATGGCGGAAGATCTCAGGAATGTTCCTTGAGGGAGCTGAGAAGGCAAGTTGCAGCAGTGGTGTTCCAGGAACTTGGGGGGTGGGGAATGGCACACCAAGTCAGGGGGATAGAAGCCGTGGCATCTGCTGTTTCTCTGGAGGTCAGGTGGGAACAGTGAATCTGCAAAGTGTGCTTGAAAAATAGGTGGGGTCAGAAATGGGCTCTGGAGATTGTTAGTTTTCATCAGACCAGATTTCTTGATACAGTAGCAGAACTTTTCCCAGGAACCTGTAGTATCTGTAAGACAGCTGGAATGAATTTCTATCATAGCAAGAGGGTTAAAAATCCATTTAAGGACTCTTAAGAACTCTTTGTAGTCAATGTTTTATCAGTTTATCAAAGCTGCATTTATCAATACTAAAACTTTGAACCTCTAGAGTTATATCTGAAACAAGACTATCCTGTACCATGAAGTCTGTGAATGAGGCATACCTGTCTGTAATTTGAGAGTATATATATATAAAATCTTGGGGTTGGGGCTGTTAAATTGGTACCCTAATCATCAAACATCGTCAGATCTGAGAAGGATAAATTTAAGGAGTGAGACAGCTTTCCAGCTACCTGGACAGCAATCCCAAGTCTCTCTGTGGTT
The DNA here is from genome assembly GCA_902168415.1 of Peromyscus melanophrys. Taxonomy (NCBI): domain Eukaryota; kingdom Metazoa; phylum Chordata; class Mammalia; order Rodentia; family Cricetidae; genus Peromyscus; species Peromyscus melanophrys. Next base: position 44,973 of record CABHPR010142107.1, read on the forward strand.
GTTGGGGGACAGAAGCCCCAAAGTCAGCACTTGTTCAGCTGATAAGCCCAGAAGATCTGACAGATTTTTTTCTGTGGAGTAGATATTTGGGGAGACTGACCCACCTTGACTTTGCAATATGGGGCAATCGGTCCTCCATTGCTCCACTTATCCACAGTCTGGACAGGATCTCAGCTTCTTGCTGCAAGGCCAGCCTTGCCATGAGCTTCTGGGCAGAAGTTCTTCTGTGGCCATCCATCTTCTTGGAGGAGATACAGGATGCTTCCAGGAGCTGACATGTCTCTCTATTATAAAAAGACTTTTATATTAAATGCCATATTTTCAAACATCTCTACTGGTGTTTGAGGACTGGGGGAACAAAATCTGTTAAATGTATAAATTAAATGAACTTTAAGAGCATATATAAATTAAATCTGACTATACAGGTTTCCCAGTTAGTTGCAGCTTAATGAGGTTAGCAAGGACAGAGAGGCTTACATTCTTAAGCCTGAATAGACCTTGAGCAAGGAAAGACATTTTTTAAGCTGTTGGCAGTGATATCTGAATCCACCACCATTTTAATGCCCTGTAGCTATAGTTCTGATCCCTGCATACAGCTAGACCACAATCCTGAATGACTTACATAGAAATAATTATTTCCCAAGGTCATACAATACCTCCCTAGTTCTGCATAAAGGAGGTCAAGTGTCTTATTGCAATATTGGGTTCAGTTTCTTGGTACATCGATGGGCACCCTCCAGCCTGTCCTGGGAACAGGGAGTATAGGACAATGCATTCTCCTCCATAGCTGCTTCAAGCTGAAATGGGGCGCAGGTGGTCAGGACTCTCACTAGTTAAAAGTAAGGAGGGAACCCAGGCATATGGTCATCTGACCTAGTCATAGAGAAAGGAAATAATTACGTTTGGCTGGATTTATCTTACAACAGCCTTCAGCAGGTCCATGTCTCACAGGTTGAAGTCAGTAGTCAATGCCTGGATATGTCAGTCAGCCAGATGGAAGCCTGCTGAAACAGACATAGACTAGAGACAAGAGTGTAGGACAAAGTGCTAAATGGTCTTATTAATAAAAAAATCAAAATAAAAAAACACCAGAGTCAGATATTGGGGCAAAAAGCTGAGAGATCAGAAAAGCAGAAAGAAACCAGCCACGTTCTTACCACTTGGAGATCCTCCACCAAAGAGACCTACTTCCTGTATTCCCATGCCTATATGCCTTTCTTTTCTGTACCTCACTTCCTCTTCCTGCCCAGCTCTGTTACTTCCTGTCTGTCTGTACAGACCTCCAGACCTTTAGTTAGTGCTGAGATTAAAGGCATGTACCACCATGCCTAGCTCTGTTTCCAGTGTGGCCTTGAACTCACAGAGATCCAGATGGATTTCTGCCTTCCAAGTGATAGAATTAAAGGTGTGTGCTACCATTGCCTGACCTCTTTGTTTAATATAGTGGTTGGCTTTTTCCTCTGATCCTCAGATAAATTTTATTAGGGTACACAATATTTGGGGACACAATACATCACCACACAAGAGTTAAAATTTTATGAATTTATTTTGTACCTCTTGGCCCATGGTCTTAGTGACTGGGAAAGGGAGACCAGGAAGGAAAGAAATGCCATCCTCAGGAATATACAGGTGAGGAAAAAAATAAAAAATTTAGATAAATTAGTATTATCAATCAGTCCTGAAATCCAAATTGGAGAAAAGCAGGTAATGAGTAACCAAGGAAAATTTTAAGTCCTGAGCTTGTGACTCAAACTGTATCAGATTTGTATTAACGTTAAGATCTGAAATTTTAAAATCTTAATGTAATGATACTGCCTGCTTATGGTTCTGCGGATGCCCCAGAGGGGAGTGCATATGTCTCCAGGCCCCAGCCTCATGAGCAGCCGCAGAGGAATGGACACTAGGCCTTGACTGGACCTCCACCCCTCCCAGATGGGGCCAGGCGCCCTGCCCATGCTGGAGCCATGGACAAGGAGTGACTTTTTGCTGCCCTTAGTAAAGATGGTGGTGAAGCAATATGACCTAACTGTTTGGACCTTAATTTAAGATGGTGGCTTGACCACATGATTGCCCTTATTTAAGATGGTGCTGCCTGACCACATGATCACCCCTATGAAATATGGCTCCTGACCATGTGTTCATGTGGGGTTTTTTTTCCCCAAAATAAACTGAGCAAATAAGGAACAGATAAATTGAAGCATTTAAAAGTCAGTCAGAAAAAAATATAGATGGCCATATCAATCATACATTTCTATTCGCACATTGGAAATAGACGTTGTGAAAGAAAGACCAGAAAGTTTTTTCTGGGAAACTTCTACAGTTAATGTATTGGACCTCGGAGGCAGTGCTATAGAGGGATCAGGAAGCAGTGCAGCCGGGCGGGAGAGAGGGACCCCCTCCGGCGGTGGCATGGTGCGAGCAGCTGCAGAGGAACGAACCCAAGCCATGGGTCACCGGCAGTGGTGGGGGTGGGGGTGGGGGAGCCGGCGGGGCATAGGCACATTTCACACAGTGAGGTATAAGGCCCAGCAGATTGACCTCCAGCATCCCAGAGGGTCAGCAAGGGCCAATTAACAGCACAAGATAGCCAATGGACCATGGTAACAAAGGCTATGGGCCATGGAATTGAGGGGCAAGGGCTGTTTCCATATGCTGTCTAGGGACAGGGGCCGGAGGGCTCAAATCCTGAAAGACACGTGGTGCCAGCACCATGACCGAGAGATGAGCAAATCTTCAGTTGTGGGAAAATGGCCAAAAGAGAGGCTTATCAAAGTTGTTGTTGTTGGGGCGAAAGGATTCTGTCCTTATTACATCATCAGCTTGCGACTGCATCCCAGCCTAAAAAGTGGATGTGCTCCCATATGTTCTCTCTCTGAACTTTTCCTCCACATGGTCTCTCTGACTCTCTCTGCATCTCTTTGACGCACACTCTCCCTCTCCTTCTCCTAATAAAGCTCTAAAAAGGTAACCATGGCTCGTGATTCTTCTACCACCACAGTATCTAGCGCCAGCCACTAGCACTGTATACCCGTGGTAGCCGCGGCCAGCCACTAGCGCCACTCTACCCCTTCATTGGTGCCGTTCAGACTCAGGGAGATCACCGAGGACCTGCCCAGCTGCAACCGCTGCAGCCGCCACCGCCACCTCCTCCCGCTTCCAGCGAGACCCCCACACTACTACCACTGCCTACTGCTACTGCTGCCGCCATGTCTGTCTCCATGTTTCTCCACCCCAGTGAGTGCTCCACCATTCTCACGGCAGCAGTCTGACCTATATTCTTTACAACAGACACCCCGGGGGTTGTCCTCTGGCTGCGCTGGCAACAACACATTTTCGCTCCTCATGAGGGGGTCAATGCTGTCTTGGTCCACCGGGTGGACCACCTGTGGCACACACTTCAGTCCTTAGCTCTCCCTTGACAAAGCAGAGCGCTAACCTGAGCTGATTCATAGATCTTTCTTCTCTCCTCGGGAACGCCTGGGATTGGAGTCAGATCCCAGTTTGATATTTTAATTTTTTATTTTTCTCTCAGCTACAGCCATGGGACAAAGGGCAGATACCACTTAAATTTGGTGGATACTGGTAAATCTGACTACATAACAACTTTGTGGGAATGTCTGCCAGTGAATGGGCAAATAAAAGAGTTACTTTATCCCCGGCAGGGAATTAGCATAGGGAGGACATGTGGTCAAGGATGGCAAGCAGGCAAACAGTTTACTCAAATATGGGGAGCCAGGGCCCTACAGGTCCCCCCTTTTTACTAAAAAATGAGCTTCTGACTTAGGTTGCATGGGATGTCAGCAGGTCACCTTACTCGTCATGGAGACACCTGCCCAAGCCACACAAGTGCTCTGTCTTAGGTTGGTGAGTGCCCCCCAAGCATTACCCGTCTCTGAATACTCATTATCATACAGATTCAACTACGTGAGCTGTAGAGTAACTGCTGCCAAAGATCTCAAAGTGGCGCTGGGCTTGCAATCTGTGCGACACGGAAAAGACCAACAGAAGTCCTAACCCACCCATAGCCAGGAAGCTAAAGGCAATTGAGCCATTCCCTTCCTTATGCAAATTGGAGTCCTTGTAAGATGGTATCCCAAAAGCAAATGGAACTTGAGTTTTATAAATTTTACAACTTACAAAGCCAATTCAACTGCATATAACTGTAGAATTAAATTTATCATGCCCAATAGAATGAAAGATTAACTAACTGTGGTAGCTACTTTTGCTGCCAGGGTCTCCATTGTGCTAGCTGTAGTAACCAATTATGAAATAGCAATCCCAGAAACAGTAGCAGCAGTGGCCACCACCGCTATGACAGCAACAACGGCAACAGCGATATCAGATTCTCTTCTGGAGCATGTGGGCATCCACTGGCATGGACACGACTCTAGGAACAGGAACCACCAAGGCCCACTTTTCTTGGTCCCAGCACGACTTAAGCTGGCAGCTCTGCAAAAGAACAACTAAGAACCATAAAGGAAAAACAAACATCACACAAGGAGTAGAACTAATGGTCTCAATAATGGCTACATTCAGGCTCACAAATTTTAAAGGTATCATCAAAGGAGGCTAGATGAATTTCAGGAGGCCAATAAATGTTGCACAGAGCCACTCCTGAAAAGTAGAGTACTACACCAGATTGAAGAGGGTTGCAAAATGTGAAAAGGCTAGCTGGCATGCTACTGTTAACAAATGAAGGTCAGCGACCTTCAGGGTTATTCTTAATCTCCAAGGTGTCTGGGTGACACATTCTTAAACATACTTGAAAGAGCAGTTACCATACATTACCTTCTGGAGAATCCAACCGCATGGCTGCAGTTCCTAGGCTTACGTTAATGCTTGGCAAAGCTGGCCATATTGGGCTCTCAGTCCCCATTGACATCAGAAGGGGAGAGTTCTTCATGAAGGCCCAATAGGTCTCTGCCATGTTGGGATTCAGCAGCAGCCACAGGGCGCATGCAGCGCTCAGGAACCCAAAGAAGAACCTCATTGTCCTGTGGAAAGACACAAACAGATCCCCGGGCCCACACCAACACCAGATTGGGTCCCCTCCAAGTGCCAGTAGAAAGAGCCTTCCATCGCACCAGAGGATGATTTGCAACAGGAGCCCTCCAGTGCTTATCTGCAGCAGATACTCCAATAGAATCCACCGATAAAAAATTTAAAGTATATAAAACAAGGGAAAGAATAGAATGTGGAGAGGAGAGATGAGCCCCTAGCTCCCCCCTTTTTACTTTAGCAATATATGTTTTTAAGGTACGATGGCAGCGTTCTACTATAGCCTGTCCTTGAGGATTATAAGGAATACCAGTCTTATTAACGATAGAAAAATCTTGGCAGAATTTTGAAAATCCCGTACTGCTGTAGGCTGGACCATTATCAGTTTTTATGCATTTTGGCACTCCCATGTAAGCAAAAGCATGAAGACAATGATTCTTTACATCTTTGACCTTTTCCCCTGAATGGGCAGAAGCAAAAATTAGAGAGGAATAGGTATGAATAGGCACATGGACATATTGTAATTTTCCAAAGGAAGGCACGTGTGTGACATCCATCTGCCACACATGATTAGGTAAAAGTCCTTGGGGATTAACTCCCAAATGAGGAACAGGTAAAAATTCAACACAAATAGGACATGATTTAACTATCTGGATGGCTTGTTCCCAGGTTATGCCCGTATGATGACAAAGAGATCCAGCATTAAGATGATAACATTGATGCAACTGAGTAGCCTTTTCAAAGGCAGAACAAACTAACGTGACAGCCATACAAGTAATGGCATCAGCCCTCTGATTACCTTTGCTTAGAGGTCCAGGCAATTGAGTATGAGCTCTAATATGACCCACATAAAGGTTATGTGAGCAGGACCATATAAGTCCTTGCACTTGCAATAAATATTCATGAATAGGAGAAATGGATGGTATGTAGGCTGCTGTCTCCTAAGGCATAACTGCATGTGCCACATATTGGCTATCAGTATAAATGTTTAAAAGCTCACCAGAAAACATCTGTAAAGCAAGCAATAGTGCCTGTACCTCTGCCATCTGGGCAGAAGTGCCCTGAACTTTCATTCTCTTCACTATGTTACCAGAAACTACCACAGCAAAACCACGTGAAGTGCCATCAGTAAATACCACACGGGCCTGAGGAATAGGAGTCATCTGTACTATCTTGGGAAATATAACAGGATGCAATTTAAAAAATTTACACACATCATTGGAGGGGTAGTGAGTATCAAACTGACCCTGCATGGAGCATGTCAATATGGCCCAATCATTATCATTAGCTTGCAACCATGCTATTTGAGACTGGGTGTATGGGGTCACCACAATATCTGGCTCCTTACCAAAAGTTTGAACACTGATCTTGATTCCCTTAAATATAATCTGAGCAACAGCCTGAGGATAAGGAGTAATGGTTTTCGCTGGAGAAGCTGGGGAATGTACCCATAGTATAGGACCTGTTTGCCAAAACACTCCAGTAGGTGAATGGGAAAAACAAAATATCAAATACAATAAGGGAGAAGAAAGATCTATATATATATTGCACATGAGCCTGCTCCAGGGCCTCTTGTACATGTTGTAGGGCTGTACGCCCTTCAGCTGTTAATTCACGGGGAGATAAAGGATCAGGGTCGTCCTTTAAGACATCATACAAAGGATGAGGTTGACCTGTTGGAATCTTTAAAGTGAACTGAAGCCATTGAATATCTCCCAGAAAGGTTTGGAAATCATTAAGTGTGCGTAGCTGATCTATGCGCAGAATAATCTTTTGTGGACGTATGCCTGTGCATCATGACCTAAATAATGATAGGGAAAGGATACCTGTACCTTTTCTGGGGCTATTTGTAAATTAGCCAGGCTAAGAACCTCTTGTAATTTAGAAAAGGCATCAAAAACAAGTTTTTTATCTTTAGCAGCCAATAAAATATCATCATATAAGTAAATCACAATTAAATGCCAATGTTTAGGAATTGCCACAGGGGCAGGCAAACCAGGCTGTGTTGCTCCCATGAGAAGCATGATTTTATTTATAGCTCTAAGATCCTGTAATAGCCTCCATTTTTCTGACTTCTTGTAGAGGCCAGTTGGGATCTCAGGATTCTTGTGAAATTATAGATATATCCACACCAGAATCCAATCATCTTTTAATCTCAGTCCCATATAATTTTATTTCTAATTTAGGCTGTTTATCATTGATAACTGTTTGTCAAAACACCTTTTATCCTGTACCTCCAAAGCCTCCAGTGCTACATATAGGCGCCATTTAGCAATTAAAATATGAAAGCAATAATAATCGAGCAATTCTATCGCCAGCTTCTATTTTTATGGTCCTTTTTACATGTGCCAATTATAAAATCATTAAATACAATCTCTATAGGATTTGAAGAGGTAACTTTACGTAATACTCTGGAGTATTTTTATAAAAAGAGGATCCTTTTTTATAGATTTCAAGTAACACATTAATGTAAATTGCCAATTATTAACAATGTGGAGCAAACAATTTACCTGTATTTTATTTACTGGAAAAATAATTTTGTAACCTCTTTATCAGTAAGAGATTATTTTTATGGGTTTATCTTAGCAACAACATTATTTAATAAGCTAACAACCCAATCCATTTCAGGTGTTATATTTCTATAGAATTCTAGAAAGCAACTTAAAGAGCAGAGCCAAATTTTCAGTAATGATCTACAGACAAGAGCATACCTAATATATAGTTCAAAATTATGATTTCTGTTCCTTAGTTTATCTACCATGAGAATCAAACATTCATCTAAACATTTATTAAGACAATCAAAAGAACAGAACATCCTTTATACAATGAATGATTAATATCCCTGGAAATTCAAACAGCATTGACTTAGCATTCTGTGTCCTGACCGAAACCATTTTTCACCAGAAGTTGGACTTATTTAAACTTTTAGTGCTAGTCCCTCTCCTGACCGCTACTCACTTGCCTGTCCGCGAGTCCATTCCCCTCATCGGCCTCGGTGCTACGCCTCCTGCCTGTATGTACCTGCCTGCCTGCTGCTCCAGGCTATCTCACACATGCCTTCCCCTCTGTGCTGGGCGCATGCATTCCCATTTAAGCTTTCTCTTACTCCCATGAAGGGATTACCTAATAATGAGTTATTCCCACCATAAGGGAAAAACAGAAAAACATTTCCCACGAAGGGATCCTAAATTGAATTATTCCCACTCTGAGGGAAAAATCAGATGCTGCCACTCTGCACTGGCAGGCAGAACAAGCTCAGAGTTTTAGATATCCTGAAACTTTTTAAATTGGAAAGAGCCTTTTCTCCTCCATTACCATGGGAAGAGGCTTTTCTCTTTCCTTCATCCTTCCTCTACAGGGCCCTAAAAATCTTTAGGCCTAGTTTCAAAATTTTTCCCCTTTTTACCGAGAAAATCCTTTTTGCTTGATTAAAAATTTTCTCCCTTTTCTAATGGGAAATTTCCTTTCCTTCCCTCTTCTCTATTGGGAAGATTTCCTTTTTTATTTAAAATCTTTAGCTGTCTTGCCCTATCTTAAATTCGGTGCTCTCCTGCTTCAACAGTCCAATTAACTGACCGCACCCATTTCAATTCACCCTTATCTTTTCTTTTTTCTTTAAATTGCTGGCCAGCCTTACCCGGGTGTCCATCAGCTTGTCCCTTCTTTCTCAGATCTTGGTGGGACCTCCATTTGTAGCGATAATGCCCGCGCTACCACCACCCGTTCACCATGTCCGAGCAAGGGGCTGTGGATCGAAAAACAGAGACAAAAGACAGCAGGTCATTCGCCTCAGCAGAATGCCGAATGCCGTTTATTGAAAGAGGGAGGAAACCTTAAATACAGTCTTACAGGACAATGGGAGAACCTCAGAGGGCAGAAGTTCGCTACTGAATGTTCTACATTCTTGCATCTAAGCTGTTAACGCCCAATATGCAGGATACACAAACAAGGAACTTCCCTTAAACGTTCAGGAGGGTGGATACCGGCAGGGAATTAGCATAGGGAGGACATGTGGTCAAGGATGGCAAGCAGGCAAACAGTTTACTCAAATATGGGGAGCCCTACACCGCCTAGAAAGACAACCAGTCAGCTGACTGCCCTCAGGCGCCAAGATGCATGGGTACATCAAGTTAAGACTTCCAGCAGACCTAGGCTTGGCTATAGACATGCAGGGAACCCAGAACGC